>JASSUY010012215.1:7237-19898 GCA_032466535.1 Forpus xanthops
ACAGTTCCATGTCCTTTTTATGTTGAGGACACCAGAACTGCACACAATACTCCAAGTGAGGTCTCAAGAGAGCAGAGAAAAGGGGCAGGATCATCTCCTTTGAACTGCTGGTCACGCTCCTTTTGATGCAGCTCACTATACGCTTGGCTTTCTGGGCTGCAAGCGCACACTGCCGGCTCATGTTCATTTTTTCACTGACCAACACCCCCGAGTCCTTTTCTGCAGTCCTGCTCTGAATCTCTTCTCTGCCCAATCTGTAGTTGTGCCTGGGATTGCTCCGACCCAGGTGGAGGACCTTGCACTTGTCATGGTTAAACTTCATCAGGTTGGCATCAGTCCACCTCACAAGCATGTTAAGGTCCCTCTGGATGGCATTTCTTCTCTCCAACATATCAACCGAATCACAGAGCTTGGTGTCATCTTGAGACTGGGGTTGTGAGACAGAGTTCAATTTGCATAAGATGTGTTTCTGATCTTGAAGAGTAGGCTTTCTAGGCTCTGTTACAGAAAGCATAAGGGTGAAACATCCAGTTATCAAGCAGCACAGGTGTGTTTATGCATAAGATAATTAAGAAAGAGTTTATTAGGAGAATCCTGTGAGCCATGTACTGAAATAAATATGTGCTGACATGGCAAGTAAACCATGGCTGGAAAAGGAAGTATTTTAGGAGTGAATGCTGGAATTTCCTTTTCACTGAATGTGATACTCAGTTCTCTGAAAAGACTTCATTATTGCAAGTTAATTTCTCTTTGTAGCCATTGGATAAAACTGGGTTTAAAATCTTTAGGCATATAGATAACTAAATGGGAGCAGGCGGCACACACACGTATTTTCAATTAAGTCATAAAAGTTCTGAAAGTTTTGATGGAATGTGATAGGGATTTCCTATGACTTCTTTGTACCACTGTCTTGTTTTCAAAGAAGCTCTCATATCTTCAGTGTAACTTACTCCGTTTATTGTCTATGTCAGTATGTTATTCTGCACTGTCAAGATCTAGAGCAAAATGCTCAGGAGTTTGGCAGTCAGTATTTTTTCTGCTTTATCTGAATTTGATAGAGAATTTTCCAAGGAAAGAGAAAAAGCCAAGGCCCGAGGGGACTTCCAGAAGCTACGTGAAAAACAGCAGCTTGAAGAAGATCTGAAGGGATATTTAGACTGGATTACGCAGGCAGAAGACATTGACCCTGAGAATGATGAAGAGGTTGATGAAGAAGGCAAGCGGAACAGTACGTGTTCATTGCTTTCTGCTCTTTCTCTGTGGGAGAGTGTGACTGCTTTTAAAGGTGTTACATTGGGGTGAATGTAGACTGGCTAATGTCACTTTCAGATTTTCAGTTTGCAAAAGCATTTCTTAGCAGCACAATCATGTCTGTTAATATATTGCAGTTAGTCATTGAAGATAGTCCAGAATCTATCAACAGAATTCTGCTCTGTGCTGTCCGTGTGCAGATCATGGCACTCGGTCACTACTAAGACTTAAAACCTTTGCTTTACTTGTGTTCTATAAAAAGTTAGTGCATACAAGCTACATGCCACTAAGTATAATTACCAATTCTTAGTCAAGAAGAATATGTGTTTACCTGCAGATGCATGCAATAGGTGTAATAATAATTATATAAAAAACTTAAAAAATATTGTAAAAGCTACAGTCAGGACATAACCTGGTGCTAATAGTGAAGGGTTTTTTGGGGAGTGTTTGTGGGTTTTTTTTTGTTTTGGTTGTTTTTTTTTGTTTTATTTTGAGCTTTGGAGTAGAAAAATGATATTCTGGATCTTTCTGATTTTCAAAAAGACTATTTAAAATCTCTTTTACTAGATGTGTTAAAAGAGTGCGAAATAAGTGAGATCCTGTGGGATTTTGATCTGACGCTAAGAAGTATAGTTACTGCTTACTTACAGTGTATTTGTATGACAGTAGTGTATAGTGTATTATGGGAAAGGTATTGTGGCCCTCGAGTGCTTTTGACCTGAGTCATAACATAAAGGAACAAGCTAGCTTCATGATAACTGCAACAACTGTAAAAATTATAATTAATCTCTCTATTGCAGAAATTTGGAGTAAGAGCAGTATTTTAATGTTAGAATTTAGGAGAGGCTTTTTAGCCTCTTCACCGGGTTTGCATAGTAGTGGTTAAAATTTGCATGAGAAATCTTAGTGATGTACATAAATGAGAATATGGATTCAGGGTGTTTTTTGTGGTTTATGATTCAATTCTAAATGTAAGATTAAAGTTCAAATTTCACTATATGTACTAATGCTATACAGCACCTTTTTATTCATTTGATACTATAGAAAGTGATGGTATTTTTTCATTTAGATACCGTAAGTATATATAAGATAAAGCTTTTGTAAGTGGCTTGTCAAAGGAAACTCAGAATATTATTATCTATGTTGAATAAATTAATTCTGTCCTTTTTCTTATAATGCTGTTTATCATTGATTGTTCTTTTAAATCACAGTACTTTTCAGAAGTATTAAAAAGTGAAAATTATGCAGTTTGATATTGAGGTGTCTGTTTTAAAACTTCTCTCTCTATTGCATGCAGTTAAGTTACTTTTAAAAATTTTATGGTTTTGAGTTTCAGAATTTTATTAGACCTTTAGTTCATGATAAAAGCAGGGTATGAATTTTTGTTGCTGACTGGAAGGAAATGTTATGAGAGGCTGGGAGGCAACTTGTGGGTTGATGTTGATGCCAGCATCACCTAAAAAGGAATAATTTATGTCTATGCGAAAACTGTAGCACAGAGTTTTTATCTAGAGCAGAGCAAAAAAAGCCAAAGTATTTACTATGTGTTGTTGTTGCTACTGATGTTGCATGGGAGGGTTTGAGTATCAATTTAAAATCCTAAAACTGAGAAATGAGAGGTTGCACATTTTATTGAGTAAATACACTTTGTACAAGACTGCCATGCAGGATTGTAGGTGATGCTGAATTTGTGCAGACTATTGAGTAGCCATCCTGTCAGCTGTGGTGATGATAGACTTGGTTTGTAAGTCTGCAGGTCAAATCCCAGGAATTTATTGAATGCTGTTCAGACAGGATGTGTGTTAATATGCTACAAAAGAACCATTTGCTTCAGCATTCCTTAAAGAGCTTCTAGGTCATACAAGTCTTCATAAATAAAAAATATGTGTTTGTATTGTCGTGTTAAGAGAGCTTTGGGCTCTAAACTGTTAACTTAGACATAATTTTAGGGTAAGTTGAGAGTTGGAGAAGACTTACAGAGTAAAAATAGGAGGAATGCAATTACATGGAGGAATGAAATTACAATTAAAACAATCCCAAGAATTTAATTTCAGGTATGCATATGTATTTGGAGTGGAAAATTCCAGCAAAGAGGCAATCTTCTAGTATTCTGGGTTTGTGCACATGTGCTTAAATATGTGGCTTGGAATTTCATTTTTAATATCAGCTGCCATGGGGTGAAAAGGAAGAGTTGCTGAATTACGCCACCTCCTTGCATTCCAGGCATGCTCTGCTGCATATCACATGGCATGGGGAGGTAGGATGAGAAGCATCACAAGGTGTCCATCCATTTATTCCATGGAAAGCTTTTGGGTTAGGAGCACGGTTGTAATAATATGCTACCTGTTTTAGAATGAGAGGAAATTTAGCAAGTTACCACCAGGTTAATGATCTTGAGTAGTAAGCCTGAGAAATGAGCATATTTGAAATACAGTGGTGATGTGTTTCTAGAAGTGTCTTTGAAGCATAAGGGCTAGGTCCTAAGACAAGCAGAATAACAATTTGCAGGCTTCTGGGCAGCTGTGTCCTGACTTTGAATATCTAAACCTCTGGATGATCAAGATTACTGATTTATTGTGATGGAAGATCACCATGATGCTCTTCAATGATGTGGAAGGGTCTGTAGTGATAGGACAAAGAGGTAATGGGTTGAAACTTAAACAGGGGAAGTTTAGATTGGATATAAAGAAGAAATTCTTTACTGTGAGGGTGGTGAAGCACTGGAATGAATTGCCCAGGAAAGTTGTGAATGCTCCATCCCTGGCAGTGTTCAAGGTCAGGTTGGATAGAGCTTTAGGTGACATGGTTTAATGGGAGGTGTTCCTGTCCATGGCAGGGGGGTTGGAACTAGGTCCTTTCCAACCCTAACTATTCTATGATTCTAAGAGCTCTTGGTTTAGGGTAGAGAAGATCTCTCTATGGCAGGGAAAGGTACAGATTTCAAAGGCAGTTAAATCAGTGATTAATAGGTTCTTATGTAATACTTTAAAAGTGTAATTTAAGTTTCTGCAACCCAAGCATTTTAAAATTTCTAACCAGAGAAGCCATTAAGTCAATTTATTTGTCTATCAACCCTCTGTATTCATAGATCTCTGTTGCTGATAGTGGGCAAGTATTCAGTGCTGTTGAATAATGGAATACCTTTTAACTAAGAATTGTAAATATGCCTTTAGTAAAAGTGATAAGTTTTTGTAATGAAGCAATAACTAGTTACCCCCATGTCAATGAAAAAAAACTTCCAGTGACTTCAGAGCATTGTGAATTTAGCTCAAAGTGCAAAAACCAGCTAGAGGTGAGGGGCTGAACTCTGAGCAGTTCTGCTGCCGGTAATTTCTATTGATTTTGCCTAACCTTGCCTGTATGTGTGGGCACTTTTTTACTTTTTGCGTTGCCACTGCTGCCATCTACTGTGTCCCTGCTGGGATTACATGTGCTTAACGCGAAGGAGTTACACTGGCTGACTTAATGGAAGAAAAGAAGAAAAGCAGGCTTAGATGGTTTGGCCGTTCTTCCAATAAACATGGTAAAACATGGTTGGATTTGCAGTTGACCTTTCTTTTGTGCTGATACTGCGTTTGATGTGTGAGGTTTTGAAAGCACACATCATATGTTTTCTACCACAAAGGCATATACATCTTTGGCATGTAGACTCTCATGCATGCAGTCCTGCTGGTTTAAATGCATGTTTGAAATAAACTGGTGCTGCTGCAGTGCTCTACCTTCCTAAAGCGTTGGCTTTAATCTTTTTCGATTTCCACTGGTGTGTTTTTGTCTGTGACTGTTCTTGCTGAAGCGTAAGTGGATTGTAGTATAAGCTTAGAACAGTGTGATTATAATATTATTTATTTATAATACTTCTAATGTAAAATCTAATGGTGGTTTTGTTTCTGTAATTCTTTCCCACCCACAATGGAGATGGACGGGAGTTTTAGAGTAGGATAATTATTTTCAAATCTGGCAGTCTTTTAATACTGGTAAACACATTGCTTTGGCAATTAGGAGGTCTAGTTTTAATCCTACCTACAACAAAGGTATTGCAGCAACTGAATTCCTTGCTGTCCCAAGAGTCACTATAGTGGCTCAGACTGAGGCTGACAAATCTGATCCAGTTACTTTAGGGAAGGCAGAATATTAACTCAGAAATTGCTAGGACCTGATGGACCCATTTTCTACAAATACTGAGTATGCTTGAAACTGTTTATGTAACTGTTACACATATTGTTCAATAGCTCACACAGCTTTATAGGCTGCAATCATTTTTCCATAAAAATGACTGAAAGTGGTTGCAGTTTTACTTTGGAAATGTGTTTCAACACAGCCTTTAAATGGGCAGGTTCAGATTCTGATGTCAGTCATGATGCAGCATGGAACTGGCTGAAAACTTACTATGGTCTTGCTGCAAATGCTGTCTTGCTACTGTCTTGCTTCTAGCACCTGACCTCACCCATCGAAAGCATTCTCAAGCATGTGTGTACTGACTTAGTTTCATCTGTGTCACAGGGCAGGTATACACTTATGAGTAGGATTTTTGCAAAGTATAAATCAGTGGCCTATTTGTTTCTTTATTTGTGAGAGTACTAAACTGATCTGAGTAGCTCAGACTTAGGCTAACACTGGATTAGAAAACCCACCCTAAATGTTTTGGGGTTTTTTGTTCTCTCTACTTCTATTTTTATTAGAAGCACCACATCTGTAGATTTTACACCACTCACAAGATTCGCAGTGTCATCCTTCAGGCTAGATGTGGTTAGTTCAGTGATACCTCTGTTATGAAGACTGATTATTTTGCTCTCCTTCCACTGCTGTGCAACCATTCAACCTTATATTGAGCTTCCGCTGGCTGTCTATAAAAAGGGAATGATTTTTGATAGTATGAACATTAAATCTGCACTATGAAAACAGATACCTCAATACAGTATCAAGTAGAACATCTTCCAGGCAGCCCCTCCTTAAAGTGGGTTTACCCCAAGGAGCTTCACAATCAGAAGCGATAGCACCATTTCCTTCTGATGTGTTTTCTGGGCATACAGCAGACTTAGGAAAATTGAGATGAATTTGCAATGATAATGTTGTCTCTTTGGGGATTTTACTGTTGCTCTGTTTTCCTGTTTGACTACCTCAAATAGTTGGTGTAAAGGATTGAGAAAATCCATGTACTGATTTGAGAAAGAATTAGGAATGTTTTGGAATTTATGGAATTGGTTTGATGTTACTAGCAGACAGAAGCCCAGCTGGCAACTAAGCACCATGCAGCTGCTGGCTCACCCCCTCCCATCAATCCCCAGTGGGATGGGGAGAAGAACTGGAAAAAAAATAAGGTAAAACTCCATCAATTGAGATATGAACAATTTAATAATTAAAATTAAAGAAAAATATAATAATAATTTAACAACAGTAATTGGAAATAGAGAGAGGAATAAACACCCCCCCATCTCCCCTCAAGAAAAAATCCTGCAAGTGATGCACAGTACAGCTGCTCACCACCTGCTGGCTGATGCCCAGCCTGACCTGAGCAGCAAGCAATGCCTCCTGGCCAGCTCCCCACAGTTTCTACACTGAGCATGGCATGCTGCAGTATGGAATTCCCCTTTGGCTAGTTTTGAGTCAAGTGTCCTGTCTTTGCTTCCTCCCAGCTTCTTTTGCCCCTCCTCACTGACAGGGCATGAGAAACTGAAAAGTCCTTGACTTAAATAAGTACTGTGTACCAGCAACTAAGGTATCAGTGTATTATCAACATAATTCTTGAACTAAATACAAAACACAACACTGTACCAGCTACTAGGAAGAAAATTAACTCTACCCCAGCCAAAAGCAGGGCACTATTTTGTGATTGATCTAAAATTTTACCAATATAGTGCCTTTTTAAATAATTGTGATATTCTGTCCAGTAGCTGTTACTGAATGTTTGACCAGCTGTGCAGATCACTCCACTTGTGCTCCTCTTTTGCTTCAGCATGCATAACCAGAAGGCCACTCAAGATACATCAGTGTGGAAATGAGATCAGCCTATGGATCAAAAAACATAGCGGAACTTGAAACAGATTAACATTATTAATTATATACTTTCTAGAGAGAACATTTCCATCAGTAATACTTGCCACCACAATTCAATAATTCAGGGTAGAATTTAGCCCACTTCTGGATTCTACAGTGATAGTAAATTGTCATATCATAGGATTATGGAATTTATTTCACCCAGCTCCAGCTGGCTAGAACATACCTATGCTGATGGACACCAACATGCTCTTAGCTATGCATCAGTTATGTCCTAGAGTGGTGTTTGAAATCCCTGCTGCAAAATCTGAAAAGTGTTTAGAGTAAATAGTGGACATTATAATGTGAGAAAACCAATCTGTTTTCTTATCCACAGAAATAAAATGTAGTAGTTGATGTATTTGACCTATTTTCTTTGTACTCAGGAAAGTATTAAGAAGCATCCTATGTGGGTTGTTTATATTGCCTAACTCAAGCATTCTTTCATTTGAAACCAGTTACCATAATTGCAGAGAGCTGATAACCTTTGCAGAGGAATACCAGTAAAATAAGGACAAAAGGTGAACAAAGAATAGAGACAGTTTGGTATCTATCTTTGGATACTGGTGTTTATACCAGTTTCAAGATCTCAAAGCTGGCATTACTGAGATCAGATTGTTTTTCAGAAGTTTATCCTGTGTGCTGTGCTTTTGCCCAATGGATACCCCCCTTAAAAAGCTGTGGTCATGAAACTGGGTCTTGCCAGGTTGCTTTAATTAGTGAGAGTGGATGTGGTCATGCAGTGCTGTTGCTGTTTTCTCTGGGTAAAGATAAAATGACTTGCTAGCATTTCTGGAGCTAGACTTCCATATGGGACCTTTCTTCTGTCAGGTTTTCTTTCTGACATAGGAATTACAGTATAGTGATAGCTGAATGATACTTATAATGTCTGAACTGAACTGTTTATGGTTCTTTTTTTTACCCTCTTTCATTTTTTGTAACACAGCACCTTAGATGCTAATAGAGTTAGAGCAATAGCACTACCTGAAATAGAGAGCAACAGTCTGACTGTATTTAATAATTAGCAGAACTGACACTGGCCTCAGTAGGGACCAAGACTTTTGTCGGTACTTTGTTTCTCTTTACACAGTCATGTTCAAAAGGGCTGGCATTTCTTCAAGGAGGTTAAGACATTGAGCTTTGAAGTAAGATTATATTGCTTTACACTTTTCTAAAAATTATTTGGCATGTATTAAAGTAAACAGCATTTGTGTGACACTGATGATTTATGAGGATTCTAGGTACTCCTTTTAGATGAGGAGAAGGTTGGTGAATTTGAAACACAGGTATGAGACACGTTGCATATGTGAAGTGGACCTAGCTCGGTTTCCATGACAGCTCTTAATAGCAGTGTATGAAACAAGACTTCTGCATTCAAATTTTGCCGTTGCCCATTACAAGTGCTAAAATGTCCATCATTAGGTGGCTGTTATCACTGTATTTCCTCATAGCAGGTAAGTCACCCTGCACAAGACAACTGCTTCAGTTCTTTACCAGACAGGGAAACTCAAGACCCTGGCATTTTTAAATAAAAATATTAGTTCTGAAGATGTAAAACTATGTCTGAAATAGTTTTAGAATTTTTTTTTTTTTTTTAAACCCTTTCTAATTTTAATACTTGAATTTGGATGTCATCAAAGATTGTTTGCTTCTGGATGAAATTACTTTTGAACTTTGTAAGCTGTGAAGTGCACACAAGGCTATAGATATTCAGTTTATAAAACAGATTTATAAGGAGAAGCATGATATTAGAAGCATGCAATTTCAGTAGTCTGAATAAATCATCAGAGCAGAAGGACCTTGTGAAAGGAAGCCTTGCTGTGCTTACTGCCTGAAGTTCCTTGTTTATTCAGACGCCTGCATGAACATTTTTGATCTTTCTTTGTTATGCCAGTTCTGTATTTAACATTTCATGTCATGGGACAGATTCTCAGTGATTGCAAATAGTATCTGAACATTTAGCCTGCATAGAGCTGTACTTGATCCTTAGACAAATCAGAAAACTCAGGGCCTCATTCTCAAATCTCGCTTCTAATAAGATGTAATTAAGTCTGCTTCAAGCCTGCTTTAGGTTACCAAGGTAGTGATACGTTCCTAGCAGAGACAGGCATTGTAGCCCTTCTGCCTTCAGTGCTCTCATTCTACAGACATTGGCTTAAACTCTCCCCAGCAAAACAAACAAAAAACTCAAACAAGAAAACCATCAAAGCAGCAAAAGTTTCAGCCCAGAACACCTGTAAGATCGTTTGTTCCAGCTGTTCTAGTTTCAGTACATCTTCCATCTCTAATTTTTTCCTACTTTATGTGGTATTTCTACTGTGTAAACTATCAACTTTACTTTAACCTTTTCTTGTTCGTGAGGTTTTTCTCTTTTGGTTGCTTTGCAGAAATAGAAGTAGTGTTCCTCCTTAGGGAGTACTGAGAACTTTGGCTGTTCATCTTTTCCAAGCACCTTTTGACATAGTTTTCCCCCTCTATATTTTAGTTGACTCGAAGATAAATCTTTTATTAGACTTGCAAAAAGTAGAGGCTTTATTGCAATAGAATAGGAGATCACATTCTGTGTAAAGCTTTCTTGGCTATCAATATAAAGCAATTTCTGTTTCCTCACAGCAAGCATGCCCACCAGTGAAACTGAATCAGTGAACACAGAAAACGTTAGTGGAGAAGGAGAGAACCCGGCATGCTGTGGGAGCTTATGGTGAGTACACATGCTGCTTTTAAGTGCTCACCCACATAATCTCAAAATGAAGAAGGATCATTTCCCCCTGTTGATTATTTAGCCAAAACTGCTTTCAAATAGTCAAGCTTTGTATGGCACTTGGGTTTATTTTGCCTTTCTACCAAAATTCTCAATGCAGAAGCTATAAAACAATTCAACTTAACTTCTAGTGGGTCGTGTTTCCTGAAGCCTTTTATAAAATACAATGTTCATAACAATAAGAAAATAACAGAAGTCCCCTATGACACATAAAAAGAAACATTTTCTGTGAAATTGTTCATGATCTGAAGAATATGTATTTTTTTAGGCAATAACTAAATATGAGAGTATTTCTATATCCCACGATGTTCACTATTTATTTGCTCAGATTTTCATGACATCCAAGCAACTTCTACATGAGCAGTTTATTTACATAGCTTTAAAGGAGACTTCCTTTCACTTAAAAAACTTGTAGTGCTTTAGGAATGGTATTCCAGAAAATAAATAATAGAATTTCAGCATTTGTGATGCATTTTGTTTAAAGTTTGGTTTTGTGTAAATATAATTCCAGTGTATTGTTTTATGGAAATCCAAAAAGAACAAATTTGTGTTAATTATTTTTTTATAGATTCTTAAAAATGTCTTTTCCTTTTCTTTTAGTCAAATCATCTCAAAATCGAAGTTCAGGTCAGTATTTTCCTCTCCATTGTTTTTTTTTTCTTCTTTGTGAATGTTTACATATCGTGATGATCTCATATAATTATTCTTTATTTACTGTACTTCAAATTTTACCAAGTGAAAATTCTTCCTGACAGTTACTGGTGAATACAAGAGTAAAGTATCCATGAACACTCTTGAAAATCAAACTCCCTGATTTACTTTGCTGATATTTGTGGCTCTCTTTTTACTTACTAGGAACACTTGGGAATAAGAGCTTCTATTTTCACATATGATTGCAGAACAGAAATGTTATCAGCAAAACTAAGAATCAGTAGTCCTCATAATGTTGACACTGGATGAGCCAGTACAAAACCAATAGGTTTCCTTATTTTGATTTTATTTTCCAATATTATAGGACATATATTTAGTAGTTAGAAAGGATAATGGCAAGCACAGAAGATACATTCTGTTTAAAAAGTTTAGGTTACTCCAGAAAGGAAAATGAAAAAATTGATTTAAGGTAAGTCATCAAGTGGTAGACCTAGTGAATCCTAAAGGGCAAAACCCACTCCTGGAGCTGTAGACAACCCACAGAATAAATAATTTTCACAGAAAGTTTTCAGTGATAAAAAGGGACAATTGAGAAGATTTGGCAACATCTGGAATCATTCCAATTTTTTAACCTTAGTAAAACTGATTTCAGTGTTGGATGTTTAGCAAGTAATTCATTGGTAACAGCAGTGTATTCTCCTTACAGCAATGAAAAGGATAGCAAGCCCAGGTTTATTCTACTAGCCTTGCTAGGTCTTATGACCTACCAGCACTGACCAGCTGCAAGCAGTTGGAGTGGACTTGTGTGCCTTCTGAATAGTCTTCTTTCTTTTTCGAAGAAGAGCTCCCAGGCAGCCGTTGACTGGTGCTTTCCACACTGAGAGGTTTTTTCATGTGATGCTAGGATCAAGTTTTATTTTGTCATGCCTTTCAGCCAGCAAACTGGTGACAGCATCTAAATGTGTCTCACTGTGCTGAACACTGCGACCATTGGAGATCTGGCTATTTAGGATTGCAATGAATGCACAACTAACTTTTTAGAAGTTTTGCCATTGGTTATAAAAGCTGTATAATTTCTTGTATGCCCTCTACTACAGAAACTGACCATAGCTACACCAAATGAATGAGCCAGGTGTGTCCATGTGGACCTTTGAGCTTAACCCTTCATGAGAATTATTAGGTTATTATATGAGAATTATATGAATTATTATATGAGATTGCTTTTAGCTTGATAAAGAGAAGCAATTCAGTGCGCCAATGGTCTGAAATTCCTCTTGCCATTGCTTCCAGTTACCATTATAGTGGAAAAAATGGAACAATGCTGCATCTGTTTACAGAAGTTGTTACAGTCAGCCATGGGGTGTTGGTGTCTTTCATTTGGAGGTGCTGGAAGTTTTCAATCATACTTAAACTGAATTTGGTAATGGGCTGTGTTCTGTGGTCAGGGGTACATTCTAAGCCAAATGCCAAATCTTGGTCTAATTCTCACTCTTCTGTCCTGATTCTTGCTCTAGATTTAGGGGTGTTACTCTGTAATGACAGTATGCTGTAATTCAGGGTAAAGTAAATCAAGCTTGTGAGGGATATTGGTTTAACTGTAAACATCTTTGCCTTCGGATCAAAATAGAAAATGCTTTTAATTTCAAGCTAGCTTACCTGCTGTACCAGAAGTAAAGATAGAGGTTAATCCTGAGAAGTATGTTTCTACACAGTCAGGTGGGTGCTTGATCAAAAGAATTACATCCTGGCAGGATACAGCAATTAGCTGCCAGTTTGTTAAGTGAAGGTGTATATTAACCACACATTATGCTAGGATATATATGGATAAATATGATCTGTGCTGCATATTTGTAATCTTCCAGGTGGAATTTGGAAACTTTTGGTACTAGAACAACTGCTTTTTCTCCTGACATGGAGGCGACAGAGCTATGATTAGAGGAAGATGGGGATCTGCTAGTTGAAGAG
>JASSUY010012218.1:0-24790 GCA_032466535.1 Forpus xanthops
GAAAATAAGACCTTCCAGAGTACTTACAGCACCATGAGAAAAGGAAAAGGGAAGAGAAGTAATCTCCCACTAGACTGATTTGGCTCATGGGGCAGTAAGCTGCTGTATGAGGGATACTTGCATCCATCCCTGTCTTGTTCCACTTCACGCTGGAGGAGGACCAAAAAGTACTTATACCCCTCCATTCTATGGTCTCCCAAATCTTTAATACAAAGTGGATGGTCTGTAGCATCACAGGCAGAGGTGCCCATTCAGAAAAAAGAGCTTGGCTGGAGCTAACAGCAGAAGCAGCAATTCTGACATTACACCCATGACCTAAGCACACAACCAGCATTTGGCAAGTCTGTCTGTGTCCACTCATACTGTGTTTTCTAACCTCAGCCCTGCAATCCTCACCTACAAGAGAGTTCAGGCTGGCTACTGTGCTCTTACAGAGTATTTAAGCTGTGATGAATCCGTTTTTGCCCCCACACAAGATACGTTAAAAGAAGAAATATTAAAAAAAAAATTAAATTCTTTGATTAGTGCCAAATGGAGCAATAATTGAAATTTCAGTTAAATAGCAATGACATTTCTTTGAGTGGTTCCCATTTTCCTATTTTCTTTTAGATTTCTTAAAATCTTGGTTAGTGATTTTACATCCTAATAATAAACCATGAAACACGTATAATACCACTGTTGCAGGGAAAATGCTTAGGTTTTCTGATGCCTCTCCAGAGGTAGATACTTAGCACTCTACAGATAGGTTAACTTAGCATAAAATAGTGTAATGTCTTCCTTATTTCTGTTCATTCATTTTGAAATTATGATGCCAGGCCAAGAACAAGTCACACATCACATACTGGTCATTATGCACAGATTTCTTGATGAATTAAGAAATGCAAAAACCTTCCAGCTCCTGTTAACATCAGTTTGTCAGCTCTGCACCATTCCACTCAAAGAAGAAATGTCGGTGCAGGGAAAACCACAAGAGCCACCAGCTATGGTGCTCTGGACTGCCATCACCTGGAATTCGTTTTGGTCACTACAACCTCATGGTCAAGGGCATGATCTCATTTCTTTATTTTGCTGGCATTACATGAGTATTTACACTGCACAGAAGTCATCATCCTCACCAGTGTCAGCATAAACCTGACTTCTAAGGGATGCTCTAATGGATCTATTAGGGTTTTTTTCCTTTTTGCCAAAGTTTTTGAGAGAATTCTAAGTTGTTTCTGAGTCAAGGAGAACAATATTTCAGAGCAGCTTGCTGTCACTTTGTGATTATGAGTGCCAACAAAAGTATGCTGGAAATGTCTCAAAGTGGAATCGCATCCTATGGAAATCCCACTAACACTATGGCTCATGAGGACAGCAAGAGCTGTCTGATGCAGCAGGGCTAGGAGCCGGCAGGAGGAGGGCTCAGCAGGGTTGGTCTCAACTGCTGTTTGCTTTGATAAAGCTCTTTTCAAGAGGACACAGAAGGTTAAGGAACATGATCTTCAGTTACTATGAGTATCAATCAGCTTCATGCAACCACATATTCCTCTTTCAAAAGCAGCAGCACAGGGCAATTCCTCAGTAAATGCACTAAAATCAGCCTGCAGCAGCTCTAAAGTTAGTAGGAATTGTATGCCTATTCTCTCATGTCAGGTCATCCACAAAACAAAGGCGGCCTAAATTCTAATCTATTTTGCAATGAAAGTATTGTGTGAAGCATGCAGGATCTGGCCTCAGGGCGGAGTGGTAAAAAGACAAACAAAGACCAAGTCACCACCCCATTAATCCTTATTACAGATGTTACTGAGGAGAAAACTATTCCCTTAAATTTGCATTTTTGTGGTATCCTCTGCCCTTGGATCAACTCAGTCTTGACTTTCAGCAACGGGTGTATTTACTGAGGAATAAAAAGTTACACAGCCAACCCAATACTTTGTTAAAGTAATAAGAAAATCATGTTATGTGTTGTTGGAAGGGTTTTTTGTTAAATCATGGCCCTTGTTATTCATTAACATTCAAATGCTGAAAAGCCAATAAATTATTACCAAAAGGAAATGTAAACAACTTTCTCTGAGGAAAGACTGCATACAGTAGGCTGGAACCTCCTTCAAGTTAATTGTAACACAGTTCACTAATGAAACTTTCCATCTATTAAATCTTAACAGGCATAACTATAAAAATGGCGCCAACCTCTCTCTCCTGCCTAAGAAAGCCCCAGACAGCATCTGCAGAGACTTTCACACTTATTGTCTTTGCAGCAATTAGTAATTATCCCTAAGTAGCAATGTACAACTCATTTCACACTGGTGATGGAGTTTTCACATTAATTTGCATACTGGCCCTGGCTGTAAGAAAAGCAGTAACAATGGTACCTGGTTCTTACCAAGTAAACTGCAGCACAAATGCTCTGAAGTCAATTGAAATAGTCTTCCCTTGCTCCCAGTGAGTTCAGGATGAGCAAGGACATGACCAGCACTTCAGCCAAGACCTAGGTTTGCTTTTGCAGCCAAAATTGAAATTCCACCCTTCAAATCCGTTCAAAAGAGATCACACAGGACTGCTCAAAGGTAACATCTCTCCTGTCACATAGCACGCTGCAGGGGCTACCCTTGCTTGTTCATTGCTGCATAGACAATTTTGCTCTGCCACTTCTCTTAATCTTGTACTTAATTTCCTCCTCTCACTGTTATTAGCTGGTCAGACTCAACTGACATCTGTGTTTCTCATCTGCAAGATTTATACAAGATCCTCTGCCAGCTCATTTCAAGATATTTTTAAGCCTTGTTTTTCTGCCACTTCCTCCATGGTTTTAGCTGTACTTTGCTCCTTATCTTTATCTACAAAATATCCTTAGGGGTAATCATGTGATCCATTCACTCCTGAATATTTTAGTGTCTGTGTTTTCTAAAAATATTAAAGACTAAAGAAATTCTGCATGTCCTGCTTGACTTGAGACTTGCTGTCTACATAGGAAAAATATCCTTTCACTCTTCTCTTCAGTGAAACTATTGAAATACAATCAACAATTAGAAGTCAGGCAGGATACTCTTTCAAGGAGACAGTAACAGCATTTTTGAAAGCCTGGGATTAGACACAAATACATTTAAAAAACACAGCTCTGTATATCAGTCCTTTGCACATGTCATATTTTAAGTAAGCTAGAACTTCCATGTTGGTATACCAAGTGAATTTTTCATTTATGGTGCAATTCAACCAGCTGAAGCCATGAAGAACATTTAGCTATGGTATATGCAAGTTTGATCCCTTGAAACAGAACTGTTAATTAGTTGAAAAAATCAAAATATTTTCAATTTGTTGCCAAGGTTTTTTTGCTCGATATCTTTACTGTTTCTCCTTTGACTGAAGAAATAAAGTCATGATGCCTGGATGACCTTATCAGTTCAGTATTTTAACATTACTAATCAGGGATGAGCATATCCCATTCACAAGTCTATCTTAATAATTACTCAAAAACATAATTTGCTCCACTATGGCTTAAAAGATGTTTAGTGAAAACCAAAGCACTCCTATCTCCTCTCAATTTGCCTTCCTAATTCAAGTAATAAAGTTCTATCATATTACACTGGGGAAGGAAATAATCCATGATATTGTATGAGTTGCGGTTATGCCAAGTTAATTACAGGTAATACATAAACTGTAAACAGAACTTCTAAATAAAAACTACAAATATATTTTTATTCTCCATGTGTCATAACTGGCAAGTACCAACAAAGTGTGTGGCACTATGTAGTATACTAATAAGAGTGGCTGAAAGAATATACTACGATATGCAGGATAAAAAATGGTTAGGAAGTTTAAAGCACAAATATTTAACACTTCACCAAAGCTTACCCAAAGTTTAGACATCTTAACTGGTAATGTATGATCTTGATGTATTTTAGCAACCTTAATACTTAGCCAGATTGATGATATTGCAGCAAAATGAAGAATTCCTGTCTCCCCAACAAAAAAAAAACAAAAAAAAACAAAAAAAAAGTTTTTTTTCCAAGTTTATGTAAAAGGCTTTTCTAAAGCACTTGCCAAATACTTAGTGTCCTACTTAAACTGAAAAGCTGTAAATCAACTTTGTTTTTTTTATTTAGAAGGAAAGACAAATAACTTGGGTTTATAATGACTTATTTATATTAATAAAAACGTTAATGGTCAGCTACATTTTTACTTTGTACAGAATAATCCTAGAGTAATTTCAGGGCTACTAGGTGCAATAGCTATAAAACTGAAATGTTCTGGGAAAGGAAGTGATTGCAGAAAGAACGGTTGGAGCTGCAGAATGGAAAAAAAAAAAAAAAACACAGTACTGTTTTATTTTAGTTTAGTAACAGATTCCAACATTAGATGCCTTGAAATAGCTTTTATATTTTTACTGAGACAAAGGGAAGGAGTCAGTATGTGCAGATCTTATACTCGTGAGAGTTTCCCAGGGAGCATTTTCTAAACAAGCCATAGAATCATAGAGGAATCTGGGTTAGAAGGGACCTTTAAAGATCATCTTGTCCAGCCCCTCTTCAACAAGCAGAGGGATCTTCAACTAGAACTTGGCAGCTCATCAGCATCTCAGTTCAGGGGCAAACATCAAGATGAACTATCAAAGAGATCACTAATGAGCTCCAGATCTACCAAACAGTTTCTATGGAAAGTTACAATGCTATCTAAACAACAGACAAAACACTTCTTGAACTCTAAGAACTGTTAACTGACTTGCATTTGCATGTAGAAGTCCTGAAGTGATTTTCAAGATATTCCGTCACTAGGATTAGTCCAGGCAAGCTGTGCTTAAACGTTACATACTGTCATGACACTGAACTATGATAACAGAGCATTCTCTTGGTACAACAACTGTAAGTTACCATTTAGGACTCAACTTGGGTCTACACAAGTTCAAAGTGAATCATATTCTGCCAAATCTCGTGACAAAATCCCATCACTGAAAGGGTGTGCAGTCAGGTAACTGTAAGTTAGAGCTTTTCCCTTCTGAAGGTCAGAATCATCTTTTTGTCTCTTCACCTAAAATTAACTGTTGCTACTGAGTATCACAGATCAAGGCAACTTTGCAGATATCTGGTCCCATAAGAGGTCAATTTACCCTGAGAACAGCAGTTCGTGAGGCACCGTAAAACACTTGATTCCTGTCTCTCATAGGAAAAACTGAGAATGCAATATTACTATTTGAAAAATAAATAAATAAATAGGCTATCCACTAGTTTTCCACTATTATCTTATCTTCTCCATTTCTACTTTTCAGACTAAGCTTTCCCATGCTGGAACTGCCTGCATTTTTTGTATGTGTTATACAGCACAAAGCACAATTTTGGTAGAAGGCAATAAAGAGAAAAATTTCAGCTGAATTATTCTGATCATTCTTTATCTATCCACAGGATATTATCAAGGCATTTCAGGTTGTATTTGGAATAGATACACTAGGAATTGAGATGCTAATTATCCAGCATAGATCTACTCTTATCATCCCATTAACCAATTTTGAAGTAATGCTTATAAAGCTAATTCAAATATGAGATTAACTGCATCCAAATTCCTATAGCCATTAATTTCTTCCCACTATACAAATGCAAACACACCACTAAAGCCCCACCAACAACCTACAAGTACCCTATTTGCATTCAACTTCACAAGCCTTTTACAGTTTTCTCTGTTCAACACCTTGTGTCTATACTTTTGTACAATTTCATTCTTCTATTCCTTCAAACTCCCAATTGTAATTTCATTAACTAGAAGAAGCATCACATTAAAGCAGAGATAATCCATGTTGTCAGTGAGGCTATATGGTATTCAGGCTCCTGCAGCAGCTGGTTCAAGAGGAAGGTTGTGGTGCAATAGCAGCTGCCAACAGCAAGAGCTGTGGTGGGGGTGAAGAAGGAGGTGCAGAGCCTGCCTTGTCTGTAGCAGGTCTGATGTAGGATAATGTTTAGCCATCCTCTCCTCTCCCTCACTAAGACCTCCACTATGCAGTACCACCTCCCTCTTACATGGTGTCCTGTGGCAGCGCCTTCACAGAAGCAAGTCCCTGTACATGGATGATGAGCCTTTGGCTGTGACAGAGTAAACTGGGAGCTGACTAGTGGCCAGGACCTGCATAACCCACATGCCATAAGAAAAGCTTGAGTGCTCCCTGACCAAGGCCCACCTCCTCCCAGGATGCCTACATGTTTTCTCAAGAGTAGGGCAATTCTTTGCACCAAGGGAGCAGAAAAACTATGCACAAGAAGGGAAAGAGGTGACTGATGTTTACATCTCTAGCTTTGCTTGAACAGCTTAAAGAAGCAACTGAGAACAGAAAACAAAAAACATTTCTGACAGTCATTACATCCAATGAAAAAAAAACAACAACCAGACAGTTAAGAAAAACACTGATGGAGCATGAAGTTAAACTTTGATGAAGAATTTCCCTAATTTAAAACCCAAAGCCTCCAAACAGAATAAGCAAATCTTCTGAACCATCATGAGTACATACTTTTTCAACCTTTGTGAAAAACTATTCATCCTAGACACATTTGAAGTTCATTACATTCACTGTTAAGACTTTGCTGGTGGCTCTTTAAGTATTCTGAATTCTTACATGGAATCCTATCATGATGAGAGCAAATGTAATGTAATATGAACAGACACTGTAACAACCAATAACAGAAAGCATCACCATGCTCATACAGACTGCCTACAACTGGACATTTGTTATTTCAGTGCTTGTGTGCCAAAGACCAAAGAAAAAAGGAAATAATTTTCCTTAACCAAAGCTTGAATAAGTACTTGAAACTTCAACTTTTCCTTATTACCTCTGTTAGAACCCATACAATCATGTGTATGCATTTTGTCGCATTTCATGACAACCTCCCAGAATTTGTGAATAACAGTGTGGTATGATTTGAAAAATTATGTGCATATGTTTAAGGAAAATGAAAAATAAGATAAGACTGTGGGGTTCAACCTTTGCTATACTGCATGATAGATGCAGAGCAGCTCTGCAAAAATTTATGAATATTGCACGTTAACCCAGTAATTGAAATGTTTGTTGTATTGAGTTAAATCAACAGGACTATTGGGGAAATAAGGAGGAACACTGAAAATAAGCCAGCCCAATGTAACTTGTTAAATCTAGTTAAAAAAACCATGCCTAAAACATTTCCTGAAGATTCTGCCTCCCACATGCAGCAAGAGTCTTTCTTGCCACTTAAAGCCATGGCTGGAGGAAAATAAGAAATATTCATTTTCTGAAAAGGTAAGAAGTCAACCTTGCTCACACAGTAGACAACTGCCAAAGTATTTAGATCTGTCATGCTTCATTTAAGCCATTCATTTAGGATGAATTAAAGTTATAGGCAAGGTTGCAAAACAAATACAACTTCAAGATTTTTTATCATTATTTTTAATTTCTATAGTTAAAAAACATATTTGGGCATTGCCAGTATTTTACTAGAACATATCCCCAACTAGAGAAGTGGGATTATGAACTCAGCCTACTGGGTTATTTTTGCCATGTTAAACAAACGTAGTATACTGACACCATAGCATTAAAATTGCTACTAATTTTGTATTCAGAACTAATTATTTTAAAAGCATATTGAGTTATTCCATTTCAGATCATGGTTTTAAGCAGATCTTTGCCATTTATGTGCTTATTTCTAGAATCTTTACTTTCTTAGTAGTGTAATTGAAATAAAAAAAAATGAAATCATTATTAGGAATGATTTCTGTCTATCTCTCTGCATTTAGCAAACAAGTTTTCATTCAAATGAAAACTTTCAAGTGCACATAGCACACATTAATTTGCCAAAAATACAGATTAGCAGTCTGTATGAGAACTAAAACTGTTGTCAATACAGTTATCAAATGAAGTTACCAAAAAACATACGTACTAGATTAAGAATGCCGTCAAAAAGACAAAACCAGCACACTACCCAAAGGCAGTCCCAGCACTGACAGGCAGAACTAGCCATCAGGCACCCATTGGAGAGCTGTGGGTGCCCTTGCTTTGCTTTGCCCATCCCAGCCCCTGTGGCCAGAGGGCATCAGGGACAGATAGTAGCCAAGGTTTGGCTGCAGACCTGCAAAGGACATTTCTAACAAAACTGGTTGTGTCAGTTAATAGCTTTCTGGGGAACAGATATTCAGATATTCACTCAAGTCATATCAGACCTGGCCAATCTCACTGTCACCCTGATCATTAGGCACTCATTCCTTGCATTCACTTCCGAGCAGGAGCAGAAGGGGCAGCATGATGAGCAATAACAGTTGATCTTTTCTGCTTAAGCAATTTCTAGGAGAAGACAGCAAAGTTTCCTCTGCTTATAAGGAACTGCATGAGGTGGAACTGCCTTTTTTATAGTCTTATGATCTCTGCCCATGTTCTTTCTTGTTCAAGAAATATAATTCAATTATACTGTAAAAGTTGCAAGGTTGAAGGAATGTATTTATTATTCAGGTTGTTCTTTTTACTGGCTGAATTGAACTTGGCATCCTTTTGGATGACAACTTGGTCAGATACCCATAAGAAGTCACCTCTGTCATCGCTTTTTCCTGTGTGTGTTTTTATTGTGCTTTACACAGGGGCTGTGCCTTGAAACCAGTCTGTGTGTAAAGCTGCACTATAAACTTGGTTAGTTTATTCACTAAACAAGATGTTTTGTCAAGAGCATGACAGAAGGGCTCCAAAACTGGGATTGGTGACACCAAGATAGACTTTAGAGGACCCAGCTGAAAGATATAAGCACCACAGAAGGTCTGCAGCAGCCTGAGCCAAGGGGCTGAGCACCCTCCTGTATGACAGCCATTGCCAAGAGAGGCACTCAACATGGAAAGCTTCAGATGGCTGTTTGCAAGGTGTTGTTTGTGGGGCCTGTGAGAGTCTGGTACTTGTTCCCTCACACTCAGTCCCAAGCAGCCGGATCACATACCTTCCCAGACATTCTGCAAAAGCTGTACATTTAATAGGGCTTGCAAAAAGAGTAAGGGTTTGCTTCTCAAATAAAGAAGGGATGAAAGGAACTTTCCTGGGGTTGTGCTGGCTCAATTCCTGTTTGATTGACTGCTCATGCTGTTGTGTTGGTGGTTATTAGAGCTGGTAAAAACACAATTTCTGTCCCACAGGAATTCCCTATATTTCGACATTTGTTTTCGTTCTGAAACAGCATTAAATATTTCAAAATAATGAACACTTTCATAGAATGAGTGGTCCTAAAAATAAATTAAGGAGTGTCATTGTGCTTGTATGCACGCATGCATGAGCACATTCTCAGTCCACGTGTCTAACCTCTTTTCTCTCCTAAACAGTCACCAAGGATTACAAGAGCTTTGTTTCCAGATCCATCAATTCAGTGCTCTAGCAGTTTGGTCTTCCTTGCAAAGACCACGGTACGATGCTGAGCTGTCACTATGATGCTCTCCACCTATTAGGTTCCCTCACCTGCTAGAGTCCTAGATATGCCAGGAACACAAAGTAACCATTTGAAGGTTTCTCCAGAAAATTCAGTAAGCGCAGAGCTAGCAACAGCCAGCTCCTACATCTTCCTTTCTTATAGTCCTTCTGCGGTATGCACTGAAATTAAGAGAGTAAATAACTAAGAACTGTGAACCTCAGTGTCCTCAGATGTCAAATGGTCCTCTGGGACTACAGACATCCCACACACTTCACAGCAATATTTATACCAACTGATCCAATCCCACTTTTTGCTCACATGACAAAAATCCATCTCCTTTTATCTAGCATGTCTGTATTTTGAGCAAGGAGCAAGGGAGAACCAGCAGAAGAATTAGGCATGCAAGGGTTGTCCAGCATGGTAGTTGCTGTCTTGCTCTTTTCTTCCCCTTTTAAAATGATAACTACAGCCTAAAATGGTTAAGTGATATTCTATTCATCTCCACAGCCACAAAATGAAGGAACAGACCACCCTGCCTTCACACCTTCCAAGGCTGCAATGAGAACCTTGTTACCATTTTGCAGTGCTTATCCTTCAGTCACAGATCCTCCCATCCCCAGGTGAACTTAGTGCTAAGGCTGATATTACTGCTTTACAGCCTACTAGGTGGAATATAGCCTCATTCGAGTATCACTTGGTTTAAAATAGTCTTTAGGAAGGTGCTATGCTTTAGGGAAATAATGCTAGCAAAGAAATGTCAGATTTTGCTCTCATCATTGAAGAACAAAATCTAACAAGGGTCGTTGTCAGCTATTATGCTTTTGTACTGAAAAACTGTACAATCCTTTTAAGTTACATATAATGATTTTATAGCCTTTTAACAAGAGGAGAACCATTGGGTAGGATTTTAACAGAGGAAATAGGATTGGCAATTTATTTATTTTAAACCAGCTGAATTCCCCAAGTTCTTCCTTGATTTAAGCCAAGGTCTGTATTACAAACAGAAGAGATTATAAGCATCTGAAACAGACATGGTTTTGATAAAACTCCCTTAAGTAATGATGATCCTACAGCATTCAGACAAGTCAAGGGTCAATATGACCTTATTTGCCTGTGCCTTTCATTAGGAGCACTCTTTCTGCAGTACCATACTTCTGGTACCTCTGAATACACAGAGGATTCATGCTTCAGTTCTGCATGTATTAAGAATGCAGCCATAGCAACTACTAGCATTAATGAACTATTTGCTTATGCAGTAATAATTAACTTCCATTACATTACTTTGTGTGATTACTTTCTTAATTGCCTGAATTATGCATCCATTTAATATTTAATAACCATTCTCAGAAATCAGACACTGGTAAAAAAACAAATTGCTCACAGTTTCCTTGCAATAATTAAGCTCACAAGAATAAATGAAACCTTTTAAAAATGAATGCCTTGTGATTATATCCTTGCATATAGAACAAGATCCTAAATTAGCTATTTATTAAGTCTAAATTTAAGGCCAAATAATACATTTTTCACTTACGCCTTGGGAAATCAACCTATACAATACCTGACATCACCAGCATAATTAAGTGCCATCTATTTACTTTGAGAGTCACAAATTCTGCATTAGTATTTAGAACATTCAGAAGTGTGTGGGGGGAAATCTTTTAAAATGCCTTCTTGGAAAAACAGCATCTTCTTTACCTGAGGTAGCTGCTTAGTTGTGCTTAAAGTACTGGAAAGATCTGTGAAGCGTAAATAGCCTTCTGATGGGGAGGGCTGGGAAAGACTTTTTTTTGTCATGTTTCAATTTACATAGAAACAATGGAAATACAGTCATACAGCCTGAGGTCAGGCTTACCAAACAGAATGAAATTCTTTGCTGTATATGAAAATAATGTTTACAATCAAAAACAAGCAGTCTGATCTACTTGGTTTTTTTGTGTTGTCATCTGTCTCTGAGCCCTCATGCCCTGCTAGCACCCAAGCAGAGCCACATGCTGATTTGCAAAGTGATCATGCCATTACTTTATTGCACATCAGCTTTGTTTCCCAGTGGTTTGCAATGAAGTCACCAGCTTAAATAAAATGTGCAACTATTTTATTGTATGTTGTGTTTATGAATAGAGTCTACTGAGCTGGACAAGATAACTGTTGTGCAGGGTTTTATTTTGCCCCTTTTATTTTTCCTCTGAGTTGCATCTTCAAAATTGCTCTGCCATTCTACAGTGATTATGGCAGCCATGTACAGATGTGTTTATCTGAACCATAGCACTGCTCAGCTGAAGCTACAGGGACTCCTTCTCTTTTCCCATGCACATGTAACACAAATAAAAGGTATGCAATGAAAAATATATTCCAGGCATCCTGCACCAAAATAAACCAAATCCAATAAAGGAAATAATTGAAGGGCTTATTTGCTGAGAGGCAGCTGAAGAAGCAGGGGCTGCTCTCCCCCTTGCCCATACAGGTGGATCATTTTCAGCAAGATGCAGAGGGAGCTGCAGGGAGCCAGGGAGGGAGGGATGTTGCCTGTTTGGGGTGTCAGGAGCCAGCAATGACTACTAGCCTGAGTACCCAAACTGAGCTAAATTGATGCCAATCTCACTGGCCGTTGTTACAGTGGGCAGCATCATTAGGATTTGCTTTTTAAATGATCTCTCAGCCTGTAAGTCTGAGAGCTGCTAGCAAGGCAAGGTTAGAAAGAAAATGATGGCAGCATGTTGATGCTTCACAGACCTCATGATAGTTTCCGTCTGTCATTATTTACGTCTGACTAGATGCGTCATGTCAGCTACCTAGAAGGCACTTTAATATGAAGCTCTTGTTTTCCTCTGTTTTTTCGCATCCAGTCTGGGTTCTATTATTTTTTTTGCATCACTACACTTACGTGTAGCTTGCTTCAATCTCTTTATAATGACACACAAAGAAATAAAAATTGTTCTGCTCATGTTATTATACATGCTTCTATTCTAACACACCTCTTCGACATTGTTCACAAAATGGTGAATTTAAATCAATAAACAGACATCTATCAAAAGGTCAACTTAATTTTATTCCTTCAGCTTCTTTACCAATATTTTAAGCAAAACCGTTTTTTTCCTGAGCCTTTAGCAAAGGTTGTATTAGTGGAATGCAGCAGCAACTGATAGTTCTAATCGTGGATGGCATTTAGTAGTTCAATTAACATGTTATTAATACTGCTTTATAATGCAATGAGTTCTGTCAGAGTCAATGTAAATAAGGTTACAGCTATCAAGTATGTGTCAATTTTGCCATTATACTACCACTTGGCAATTTAGATTCAAAGGATTCATTGGCACTGGTTTGGGATGAAGTAATTCACTCATGGCTAATACAGCCAGCCCCAAATTCGATCTAATAACTTTTTACAACAATGGTGGCTCACACAGGGGAAAAGGACCCAATCCTTCAAGCCTTCCTGCAGATAAAACTCTGGTTCAGAGATATACTGCATCTAAACATGCATTGTCCTCCTGAATGGGCTTGACAGGCCATAAAATGCCTTTTAAAGCCCAACCCTCCACCATATCCCAGGGAGGGACTCAGATAAAACACTTATTTTTTAATTATTTGTGCCCAAAACCAGCAGTTCAATCACTCTGTGGTCTGACTTTGCTGAATAATCATATAAACTTATTAATACATCCTTCTCTAATCCTTTAGCTCAACAAGCCCACTGGTTTGTCTCTCATTTTGTCATATGTGAAATTAAGTGACAAGCTCATTGCATGCTTTCATTTATCTGGGCTGTGAGGGGTCTAACACAGTTTTAGATATAGCAAAATAATTAACAGCTTAATACTGCCAAAAAAAATATTCAGTAATACTCAATCACCTGGCTTTTTCTCACTTCTGTTTTAATTTTAGAAGTTAGAAAATACCTTTGGCCAGTTTATCGTATGTTTGCACTGTGTATACTATGGAGCTTCATTTTAGCTGTACAATGTTTTCTAAGTACAGCTAGAGGAATAGAATATTTTTGGTTGATAGGTAACTTTAAAATTTAATAGGGAAGCTGATCTTCACAGAATGTTTTGGTTTGGAAGGAACCTTGAAGATAATCTAGTTCTAACCCCCTCCCATGGCTAGGGACACCTTCCACTAGATCAGATTGCTCAAAGCTGTGTCCAACCTGGCCTTGAACATTGCCAGGAATGCAGCAGTCACAGCTTCTCCAGACAACCTATGCCAGTGCCTCACCCACCTCACAGTAAAGAATTTCTTCCTAATATCTAAATCTACCCTCTTTCAGTTCAAAGCCATTCCCCCATTTTCCTATCACTATGTCTCCTTGTAAAAAGTCCCTCTCCAAGCTTCTTGTAGGCCCCTTCTACGTTCTGGAAGCCGCTCTAAGCTCTGCCTGGAGCCTTCTCTCCTCCATGCTAAACAGCCTCAGCTCTCTCAGCCTGTCTTCATAGGAGAGGTGCTCCAGCTCTCTGATCATCTTCATGGCCGTCCTCTGGACTCACTCCAACGGGTTCACATCCTTCATGTGTTGGAGGCCTTAGAGCTGAGCGTAGTACTCCAGGTGGAATCCCACAAGAACAAAGTAGAGGGGGAGAATCACCTCCTTTGACCTGCTGGCCATGCTCCTTTTGGTGGCTTACTTCAGGCAGATTTGTTATTAGTTACTTGCATAAATTTGATTGGTCACCTAAATTACAGGGATTATTTTCATATTACTCAATTAGGTGGTATGCACCCTGCAAAGACACTACAGGTTTCTCTCCATGGATAGGGCCCTAATGGTTATTTCTTTGGGAAGTGTCAAACAGGTTTTTCTTTTTTTTCCTGAAACAGCCAACAGGGCTCCAGCTGAACTCTGTGAGCAGTACCTTTGCATCCCCCATCATTGTAAACATAGGTAGGATGAGCTCTGGGGATTTTTCTGGACAGAGTAAAAGGTATTCTTAGGAATTAAATCCACCTCCCAGCATTGGCACTTAAAGTGTTAAAAGGGACGTTATAAAGAAAACCCCAAAGGTAACAGTGCTTACTACCAGCAAGACTATAACACAAAAAAGTCCTCTATATACAATCTCACAGCGACCACATTTAAATTTCTTGTGAAGACTATTTCACCTCTTGTTCTGATCTCATTAGTAAAGACCAGTGCAGTTTGCTCTTCCTGTTTGTCATTTATGTGATGTGATATACATGCTCCCAGCAGGGGTTTTTTGGGGCACCTGTTATAATTACAGTACAGCATGAGACAGTAGGGCATAAAATAACAGTAACAGCTCTAGATGGTCCCTAAAGTAATGGTAGAAAGCCACAGCTTATAGCTGTTAAGAAGCTGAGGGGGTTCTGTTAGGGGGAGAAGGGGGGTCTTTGTTTGGATGGGGCTTTTTTCCCAGAAATGCTGCCATGAAAAGGGTCTGAACTGTGCTGTCTGATCCTCAGAACTTCAAGTGTGTACAGGACTCCAATAGACGAGCAGTGAGAGGTCCCCACAAAAGCCAATGCTCGGGAAGGCAGTTGTGAGTGATGCAGGATCAGGCCTTTATTGAAGCAGAAAACAAAGGGTGTTTGGCAGACAGCTTCTCTATTTTCCTCTTAACCTGGAATTAACGCATGGCTGAAATGAGAGTTAACTGACAGCCCCTGCTAGAGGAGTGCTAGATCCTAAAAAACAAAATAATGAAAACCTGTATTTCCCATTTTAAGTCCAAGAGCCTTCTAAACCAAATACTTTCCTTTGTAGATTCTGAAATTCAAATATGCAGCTTCCCCAACTTTTTACCAGCTCCATATGCTAAACATGTCTCTCAACTTCTTCAGCATCTCTATGTTGGAAATGTATAGGCTGTAAACCACTAGCAACATTTAATATTTGCAAAACCAGTTGTAGTCCCCACCTAGTTCCAAAATGCACAAATAGGGCTTGTTCTCTCCTTAAAGTCTCGCAAAAACGTTCTCCTTCTGCGGCAGGACTTAGGAGCGAGGAGCAGTGAGCAGTAGGTGGCAGTCAAGGCACTGAACTCTCCATAGTTCTCCAGCGCAGCAAAGTCGCTCGGAGTAATGTCAGAACAGTACCTTTTTCGTTTTTAAAGGTATCATTTTTAAAACCATCTTTTCAGAGGCCTCAGGCTACAGAAGCAATAATGGATAGTAATGTTTCAGGAGAAGATTACGAGAAGCCCTTAAAATCAAGCAGCTGAGTTTGAGTTCCGATTTTGTCTGGTTCTCAGGTTTTTGGGAAACATTTTCTAAACTTATGGGAAGGTTCTTCTGATGTAAAGAGGTACTATGACTGTCCAGAACTGTCCTGAGGCTGTACAACACAGGAGTTATCCCTGCACAGAACAGAGACAGCCACCTCCCAAATGGGGCACAGCTGGGTCAGCAGATCTGCTCACATATAGGCTAATGGATTAAAGCCAGAGCCCTCACCTCACAGGCACTTACAAAAGACAAAGACACTGAATTAGTGTTTTATTCCTTTTCTACAGTGCACACACTATGAAAAGCAATTTACATTATATCTCAATCTTTTTCTTCCTATTGAAGTGGCAAATATCATTAAACGTAAGTGTCTAGCATCCAGAAAAAGTTACACAGCAGCACAGATATATCACACTCACAGTAGGACTATTAATCAGAGAGACACCCTCCATGCACACAGAAGTCTCAGTATATCTCCTAACAGGTCAGCATCAGTAAGTTCTCAGGTGTTTTCTGTACCAATAGTCAGCAATACTCAAGTGACAGATCAGACCAAAATCTGGATTCATACTTCATAAAATATTGTCAGTTTCATTAATTCATTTTATAGGTAAGATTCTTGTACCTTATTCATCAACCTATGCATGAAGAAAGAGAACCAGAACTAAACTGAGAGACACAAGAGATGTTTCTAATTCCTATAGGCAGAAAACAGTGGGCTCTCTAGTTATCTTCTGCTTACTGAAGCTATGCCACTAACAGCATGCCCAGCCCCATTTCCAGTTCCTGAAGTATATTGTTTATATAAGAATTTTTTTCACTTTGCTTGTTCCACATTTAAGAGAATGGAGAACAGAAAACTCAGGCAAGGAGAAGGTGGTGCATTAATATTTCACTTTGAGATGGGTCATTTAAGCTCTTTCACTGTGGGGTAAGGTTGTAAGTTTAATCTTACTCCTACAGGGATGTGCAATAGCTCTGGGAAACCATTTTTTTGTTTCTTAACTTTCCTAGAAGTATTATGAGTTTTGTGAGCTCAGAAGTAGCCTAACTAAACGCCTATACATCTATTAGTAAGCATATATCATTCAATAGAATCACCCAAAGAACACAAGAAATGCAACTTTTCACAGCAATTAAGAGTACCTTGAATTTGAATTGTGACTTTTGTTACATGATCAGCAACAAGATGATTCAACTCAACAAACATACAGAGCAAGATATTGGGTCTGTACAGTGGCATCTAAAATCATATTTCATTTGGAGATGTCTTTCTAATGATAAGCTTAATTTTTCAGAGCTTTAACTGATTAAAGGGCTGACTGAGGACATCCTCCATGTTTTAGAAATGGTTCATTAAGGGGTGAAGAGAGTGAACTTATCCATATCATCCTTTTTCAGCAGGTAGAACAAAAAATGAGAAACTGAAGTGCTGTGCATGAGTTGAACAGTGAAATACCCTGATAACACAAAGCAGAATCGGGGTACATTTTTTTCCCTGGGAAAACCGGAAATGTTATCTTTACGCTTTCTTTACGCTTTATTCAGAGCTATGTGATATTTCTAAACTTGAGAGTGAAGATTTTGAAACCTGAATAGGATTAATTTCATTAACAACACAGCTGAAGTCAGAAATTCAACTAGCCCTAACATAGTGACATAGACTGCTGAGGAAGCATTGGTACATCTGAGCTCTTTTTGTTAATGCTGGTTACAGTCTTGTGGCCTTGCAAAAAGGCAGTCAGGGATCATCAAGTGGGAACATCTACTGATTGATCTAAAACCATTATTCAGACAGATATTTTGTCTTTAGCTGACAATCCTTTTCTGACAGCAAGGCTACCATATTTCAAGTTAAGTTGGTCTAAATTTTGGACTTGATAAACATTTGCATCTTTTCCTTATGGAAAGTGGGAAGGTAGCAAAAGAAAGGGAAACTTGTGATAATTTATTTTCGTTACCTTCAGTAGCATAAAAGGCATCCCACAATTATTCATTATCTTGGTGATAATTCCTTTGAGAGATGAGCTTACATTGAGGGTCCGAAAAAACTGACATTCAAGGAGCACATATAGAAAGACCACTGTGCTGGCACACCCATATAAAATAATGCAGAGCCATGCAGAAGTGCTAACTTAGGCCCCAGAGCAGTACCAGCATGGCTGAATGGATCAGAGGAAGCAGCACTCTGAGGTCTGAATAAGGGGCAAGGCTTAGGCTGCTTAGAGACTTCCATGCAAATCTTTTCACCCTTAGCTGCCTTCTACAGGTGCAGTTTGAAACCCTCAGTCAGCTGCTTACAACTGTCCAATACCTATCAGAGATCTCTGCTGGGAAATGCTAAAACTGTCAGACATTTTCTCTATAGATACTCAATTTTTATTGCACCTTTCTCTACTGGTTTTACTACTTCTTACCCTCAATTCGGAAAGAAATATGAAGCACAAAACCAACACATGAAGCCTTCAAACTTTGTTTCGCAAAGCACACTAAGTATTTAAGATTAATCCATGTAAAAATAAAAAGGATTCCATTTCTTTGTCTATGTCACAAGATCAAACTAACAGTATCACCAAGAACCGAACAGAAACATTAAATGAAATCATTCACAGATAAGCTACTATCTCTGCTGTAGCAAACGCTACCAAAGAATTAACATATCTTTGATAAGCAGGCTGATATAAGTGTTTGGAATTACATGATTGCCCCAGCCTGTGTAGCAGATTAGGCTGGAAGGCAACAACAGCAAGCTTATCATTTTACAGCTTGCTATAAAACAGTAGAATTCTGCAGTACTTCCAACAGCCCACCAAAAGCACCAAACATTTCTGAAACGTGCTGTAGCCATCCCAGCATGGCTGATCAGCATGCTGAAACTTAGACCCACATAATCACACAAACATGTTGTCACCATCACATAACCTAATGCGAGCAATCAGAACACAAGCTAGCATTACGTTTGTTGATACTATACAAAGCGAGCACTGATAAAATAGAAGTAAAACTAGAAAAATAAATTGATTCCTATCAGATGGAAAGCTGTTGGGTTTTCCCTTCCAATGTTATCACTCTGTATTCAAAGCAAAATGGGTATTGGGATAGCAAAGGTCAAAGAAGACTTTGGCAGGCTTTCTGAATAAGTCAAATATTGTTTAAAGAGTTGCAAAGATGTGCGGACAACTGCTGTTGTAGCTGCACTCACACAGAGCAGCTTTCCTGGCTAATGTCAGAGTCAATTTTTCCTTTCCCTCAGAGGAAACAAAATAGTTTACATGAAATTTGCCTCCATAAGCATACACTAAAGGAGTACCACTATTTGCTATGAACAGCACTTGTACTGACTTCACACTAATACATGCCACCCTTTTCAAATCATCATTGTGGAGGATTGCAGAAATAAAAATAAGGACCAAAACTATGCATATGTTGTCAGGGCCAACTGATGTAACAAGTGAATTTTAAACAGGGTTTTATAAGCATACTCACACGAAAATGGTGTTGGAGTGTTTTCTAGACCTAAGGTTCATCAGTTATCAAAAGAAAACGTTATTTGTTGACTATGGTAGCTGGCATTACAACATTGCATGGTACTAACAATGTATTTGTAAAATAATTGCACATTCTTGATACATTTTAAGATATTGCTAAAATATATCTATAAACCAATACTCTGGAAGAGAACTTAAATAGAACACAATACTTCCAGCTGCAAAATGAAAACTGACCACAAACATAACATGATGAACATCAAGCTGAAAATACCTCATCTACTTTCCCCTGTAGTACATTAACCTAGGGTAGTTTGTGTTTGCTTTTTCTACCTTTCTGAGGGAAAATAAGTAACAAATAGTATTTCCTCTGTTACAGAAAAAAATACCTGTAATATATAAGATGTCTAACTTGTACTTTTTCTCTCTTCACTCTTTCCTGGGTTACTCACCTTGCAGTTCCCTTTGAAGGGAGGCATAGATGTTGATCAAGGAATATGTATAAAAGAGAAGAAAAACTTAGTTTATACTCACACACAAAGAAAAACCTGTACTCTCCTGCATTTTTGAAGGTGGGGTTGCTTTTCTGTCTAAGGGGGCTGATCAGGACCTCCGAGGGATCAGTAATGCAAGTTTAGGCAAGGCATTCTACTGTAAGTTTAAGTCATCACTACAGCAATAAGAGAAACTTGTTTACCATCTCAAGTAGGAATGTCTGCTCATTCCTGTAATCACCTTTGCTATGCAACTGTTGGACCTCTCTAGGCAATGGTCACAGGTCTTAACAAGCAAAACTCCAACTCAACATGTGGAAAAACTCTCTTAATCGTGACAGCAAAGTGGAGGAAGGGGTCCCCAGAGAGGCTGCAGAACCAAAGCCCTTCACTGCCTTTCCATCAGTCAGACTCAGGACTTTTAAGCCAACTGAAGTTCTCAAGACTACTTCAACTGCATTGGCTGATATTTAGTCTGTTATGTTTTCCTTCAAAAGTCAAATTACTCTGCTAGAACTGATGGGATGCACTACAGTAGCAACTAGCAGTCTGGTTTTAAAGGCTTCTAGTAATCAACTGGACAACTTTTTGCCCCAAGCTCAGCCTTTTCATCTCTCCATGCACACCCTGCATCCATTCTCCACAATCAAGATGAGCAGCATGAGTTTCTCCTTCATAATTTTAACATCAACCACCTCAAGAGAAATATTGAGCTCAGTATGTATTTTATCCAGCAGAAAAAATCTGATTTAAGGAATGGAAGACATGAAATGTGCAATATTGCAAAAATTGAAAATTTAAGAAAACTCTTTACTCATCTCAGTGACTACTTCACAGGCTTTATATATTTATTGTGCACATTCTCTTTGCTCCTGCTGTATCTTCCTACAATTTGCATTGTCATAACTGCTGTATACATTATACTACTTCATTGACCCTATTTGTAACAATTAGATTTCTCTTCAGTCCCAAGTAGCCTCAACTTAATCAGTGTGCCGCTTTGGTCACAACTAAGAAAATGAGTACTTGATCCACAATTCTTAATGTTCCATTTATTGGAACTGATTGCACAATACTGCACTTCTTTAATAGCTTTATGATGAAATGAATGTTTACTTAAACTGGGAAGTTTAGATTGGATAGGAGGAAGAAATTCTTTACCATAAGGATGGTGAGGCACTGGAATGGGTTGCCCAGGGAAGTTGTGAATGCTCCATCACTGGTGCTGTTCAAGGCCAGGCTGGACATAGCCTTGGGTGACATGGTTTAGTGAGATGTGTCCCTGCCCATGGCAGGGGTGTTGGAACTAGATGAACTCAAGATCCTTTCCAACCCTAACTATGCTATTTTTCCTATGAATCAATATGTAAGACTGAAGAAACAATTGCCTCTGTTATCAAATTTGACTCCTTTTTCTGTATTAATCTTCACACTCTGTATTGGAGAAGGAGAGATCGAAATCCTAATGGTATGCAACTGGTTTATTAATTGGCTGCATACATACCTTCATAAATTTCTGACAGGACTCAAGTAGTCAGTCTATAGATCATGACCTCCTCAAAATCCTCATATCGGTCTCAAACAAAGACTGAAAGAGGACACAGGTAAGTACAGGATAAACATATCCAGTATTGCTAACAAAGCCCTTCCAGTCTCTTAACACTTCTTCAAAAGATTTCTCAAGTTTGTGGTTTCTGCATCACACATTTCACCCAACTATTTACCCAGTCTCCCCCGTACCCTTTGCACACCTTTGACGAGGCATATAAATCACTTCTGAAAAAGGTGCCTCTCCCTCTTCCGAACCAGTTTTCTAGAAGCTTCTTTTAATGGCTCTTAGCTCCGGTTCTGAAAGAGGCAATGAAACATCCATCCCTCTCCACCCTTTCACAGTTCTGTCAAACCCTATCATTATCATCCTCAGTGGACTTTTTCCCAGGCAAGATTTCCAGCCTACCCAGCCCTTTCCCTGTTCTGAATCCTCCCTATACTAATGCATCCTCGCTGATATGAGTGAGTCAGACCTACACGCAGTATCCAAGGTACAGGTGAACTGTAGATTTATATGGCCGCATAATGATGTTATCCATTTTGTTCTCTGGTCCTTTCCTCATAATTCCTAACATTTGATTTGCTTTTTAGCCTGCTGTTGAGCATGGGCTGATGTTTTCATGGAACTATCCATCATAACCCAAGGTCTCACTCCTGAGTGGTGACGGCTCAGAGCCAATCATTTTATATGTGAAGCTAGGATTGTTTTTCTCCACATGCATCACTTCACATTTATCTACACTGAATTTCATCTACTATTTTATTGCCCAGTCACACAAGTTTCTTCAGATCCTTGTGTAATTCTTCACAGACTGCCTTCATCCTCACTACCTTGAATAATTGTGTCTCAACAGCAAACTTAGTCACCACACTGCTCACCCCCTTTTCAAGCCCATTTATGTACCTGTTTATAACAGCGCAGAAACCATGGGACATCACCTACAAGCCCCATCCGTTGCAGTAACTGGGCACTCACCCCTTGCTTATCTTCTACTTTTGAGCAGTTAACTCACTGTGCAAGAACTTTCCCTCACCTTATCCTAAGGCTTCTTAATTTCCTTAAAGGCTTTTGGTGAGAGAGATTGTTAAAAAACTATTGGAATGTAAGGTAGAAGATGCCAACTTAATCACCCCTTTACTTAGGCTTTTTGTAATTCTATATCTGAAGGGGTCAATCTTTTTCTTCCATGAATATCAATCTGGAAAGAATTAAGAGAAGAAGAATGTATTTTAGAATTTGCTTTGTTCTTACACCCCAACCCCCACCTCTCCACCCCCCGCAGCTTAATTTTGAGACATCAGGAGCAATGCTAACCAGGAATAGCTAATAGAGGAATGAACAGAGGCAGAAAAATCGAGTTTCACTTTCAGCTCTGGAACTTAAACTTTGTTTGAATGTGAGAAGGAAACCTGACTGCTGTGATCTTCCATTTCTTAAACTACAGGAAGCTGCCCAGTAAGTGGTGGAACTAATCTGATTTCCAACTTATTTCTAACCAACTTCGGTGCCTTATGGGGTTCAGAGCTGTTTGGCTTATCTCTCCTATACCCAGTGACCCACTGCAAGACCAGCAGAAATGAACCTGCTAAAGCTGCCCAGACATAGAAGCTATTAATTTGCCTGAGCAGCACCATTTCTCACTAGCTGAAAGTGACAAGAGGACACAGTCAGTGGTTGCATAAGCCTTCTTACCAAGAGAAGCAAGTTAAACAAAGATAAATAAACTAAGTATCTTAGTAACATTAGACGTTATTTCAATATTGCTAATATACACTGGACTCATTTAAAAAACAGTCAAAGGTTCAATTATTTTCACTCACATATCCTGATTTGCTATAAAATAACAGCAATGGTAGTCTATATGGGATAAACATTAAGGGCTTTTATGACTTGGGCTTTGGAGCAAAAAGAGATTGCCAAAAGTCTCCCTTATGCAGCAAGCCAATATCACTTTGGCACAGCAAAGTCAGGTTTATCCTGACTAAATGAAGCAGCCACCCATTATTAAAGGCACCTGCTTGCAATTATAACTAAGTGCAGTGGCTACACAGATTTCTCCACAAATTCTGGAAACATTCCTTTAAAGAATGTTCTGCTTGCTTATGAAAGAAGCTTATTATTTTGACCCAGCCACAGCACAAACAACCATAAATTTACCTTTGGAGAGAATACTGGCAGGGTGAAGCAATACAGAACCACTTAGTGTGGGTGGTTGTAGATATATGGGGCTGGCTCCAATTATCTGCCTCAAAACAGCTATTTTTGAGCAATCTTACAGTTGCCTAACTTGAGCCTTTGTCTGCAGAGGTGAAGTTAAACATGGGGTGCCTTGTATTGCCTCTGTACTCGTATCCCTGCACCGTGGCTGCAGAAGCTCTAATGGGGCTGTTAGGATTTGGCACTACACAGGTGCTTTCTGCTGAGGGACTGCACAAGCAATGAAGAAGGAAGGTAGATAGAAAGCCTCATCAGTTTTCTAAGCAATATGATAACGGGAGAGAAGGTGAAACAGCAGTTTTACAAGGCAAAAGCTATTTTTATTTATATTTCATATTTGTATTCAAATGTAGGAATTAAAGAGAATAATTTCACACATACAGAACGGTTTACCCAGATTTGACATGCAAGCAATGAATAACTTCAAGATTTAAAGTAAATTAATGGCAATATGTGATCTGACAAGTGTACTTTGTGGTCATAGAAGAGTGCTATGACACCAATGCTTTATTTGTAAGTACTTTAAAGGTTGCTGCTGTATAAGGCAGACCAGGTACATCCCCATTATCAGAATATACTTCAGTTCAAACCATAAAATTGAGGTTAAAAAAAAAATGCCAAAGCTAGCTGCTTAAACCTGTTCTTCTACTACTCTCTCTGTAGGCTTTCAAAATCAATCTGGTTTCGCTTCTGAGAATCTGGGCAGTGCTGTTTAAAAGCCTGACTACAGATTTAAAAGCCTAATTTCAAGCACTCAGATTTGCAACTTGCAGCCTTATTTACTAAAGAAAATAAAGGAAGTGAAATACCTTGAAGACAATACCAGGGAAGGTATTAAGCTGCTTGCTTGTAAATCTCACAGTATGATACTGTTCATGCAGTGAGGGAATACAGTTCTTGCCTTCAAAAAACCACTTAAAACTGCAACACCTGAAGGCAACTTGAAAGATAAACTTACTGACCTGGTAATTGCTGGGGCCTTTTTTCAAAGAGCAGACAGAATCACAGATAATAACTAAGCCCATTCTTTCATACATATGAGCAATATCAATGGACAAAAATTGTTCAAAATCACATAAGGAAAAGTGTTCTGGATTAAAAAGGTGAGGGCAATATATTTTGAAAGCACAGAAAAACCTCTGTAAATGAAAATTTGAAAGGACAAAGCAGTCAAAAATTGTGCCTTTTGAAATTAACTTTTACTTTTTAGAGTGAAAAATGTTACTCCAGAACATATATAATGCACCAGTTCTGAGTTTATTTTTTGCATCAGACATGAAGAAATTACATACTCCAATGGAATGGCTCAATGTCCAGCTGGAGACCAGTAATGAGTGGTGCTCCTCAGGGATCGGTGTTGGAACTGGTCTTGTTCAACATCTTTGTCAGTCATATGGACGGTGATATTGAGTGCGCCCTCAGCAAGTTTGCTGATGACACCAAGCTCTGTGGCTCAGTTGATACACTGGAGGGAAGGAATGCCATCCAGAG
>JASSUY010012219.1:0-16229 GCA_032466535.1 Forpus xanthops
CTTCAGATATTGGAAGGCTGCTATGAGGTCTCCACGCAGCCTTCTCTTCTCCAGGCTGAACAGCTCCAACTTTCTCAGCAAGTAAATAATCTCCACATATAGTCTGTAAACTCACTGAGATTTGAAATTTGTTAATATTCTTCTAACTCATGTTATATGGTGATTTTTTCCTTTTTGCCAAGTTAGGGATTATAGATATTTACCCTAGATTTTTTTTTTTCCAATTGTTGAGTTGTTTTCCTGGAATTTAGGGTTATACCGCTGACAGAAATACTTCTATGAGTTAAATTTAATAGATCCATCAACCTAATTGATTGTTTTCATTCGTCCTATTTTTCATTCATTTATATATTTTTAATTCTGTTTATTTTGTCAGTCTTCTCTTTCTCTAATCCTCCTTTCTTCCATGTAGTTTCAGTGAGGTACTTTCCGGCTTTTATAACAAGCAATGCTCTGCGCTGTACTGAGAGCATTGTGAATAGGAGCAGCATAGCTGGAGAGCAGTCCTAGGATGGTTTGGGTTGGAAGAGATCTTAAAGGTACCTAGTTTTGACTGCCTTGCCAAGTGCAGAGGCACCTTCCAGTAGACCGGATTGCTCAAAGGCCCTCCAGCCTGGCCTTTAACACTGCCAGGGATGGGATATCTGCAGCTTCTCCGGACAACCTGTGCCCATGCCTCACCACCCTCAGTTATAAAGGAGAGGAAGAGCTGTTCTAAGGGAGGATTGAAACTAACCAGAGAGTTTGAATTCTTTTCAGAGCCATGTTTAGGGAGTTCCTTCCGACCGATGAAGGAAGCACTTCACACACAGGTATTGGGATACTGTCACCTTGCGTTTTATATCTGGTGCTTCTTTAGAATTTGGTTGAGATCAAAGGAGCAGAAAATTTAAGTAAACTTTCTGAGTATGGATTAGGGTTGCAACAGCATGTTTTTAGTTTAAATTTGGAACTGGAATCCTCCAGGGCATGAAGAACTAATATTGAATAGAGAGCAGTTGCAAACAAAGTTTATGTTGATCAAAACATTTTCAGAGTTGTACTCCAAAAGGGAGATTTTAACTGAGAAACTGACTGAAAAAGAGGAAAAGTTGGACATTGTGTGGAAAAGTGAAATCAACTGAAACAATGACTTGCTTCAATTTGTGTTTTCGATTGCTTTCACAGTGGGTAGCATTCATTCCATGCTTACTGGAGAGCTTAATATTGCTGGCCTGTGTTTCAGTTAAATTTTTCAATTGGTCTGCTCTCTTAAGCTCACCAGCCACACTTTTGTTCAGTGTCCAGAATGGGTGATAGTATGGGTGACTTACACTGTTGTTCATCTAATATATATGAGGTTGGTTTAAAATACTGCTAGGTGGTAGCAGGTAAGAATAAATATAATTTCTGCTCTGCTGGAGCCAACTGGGTTTGGGTTTTTTTTTTTTTTTGTTTCTTTCCATTGTCCAGTAGAGGATTTTTTTTTTTTGACTTCTTGCTAATACCAAGAAGTAGAAAACATCCATTCCTTCACCGTGGTTTTTCCAATTCCATGCTATGCATTACAAAGTGATTATATAGGAAGTTAGTTTTCTTAGAACTTGGCACCATTACTTTTGTATGTGCTATCTTGATTTGAGCATTAATAACTGTAAAGCAGGATTAGAGAAGTAACAGCTGAAACAGACGTTTGGGAACACCTTGTTTGCCTCCTGGTAATTCTTTGTGTGAAGCAAAAGTGCACCAGAGTGATTAGCAGCATCTGCTGTCTAAGGAATGTCTTTAATGGGCCGGTGATGTGATTTTGTTGAGGTGAATGATACATTTTAGAACCCCCAGATTTAGAACTACAGTTCTTAAAATTTGTCCCACCAGCTACACAATTTGAGCCTTTGATGTGAACTCTGAGTTATGTGGCTGCTTTAATGGGGCACTAGGTGAAGAAGAGTTTTGATAGAATTGCTACTATTACTTTCCTAGCCCACTTGGAGCTGAAACCGACAGCTTAGTGTAGGCTTTTTCAGGGAAGCGGTCAGTCTGTTTGTTAGGACAGCTAGGCAGGACAGTTTCCAGAGTTTGGAAATTTTCCTGGCTAAAGTGTGAAGAAAACTTCTGATGAGGCTGCATTTTCTAGAGATCAGACCTAAATATACCTTACAACAAAAATAGAGAGAGAAATCTTACACTGAGGTTAGGGGCAATTTTTTCCTTGTAAAAATGATTGTAAGAATCGGAGGAGTGGTATAGTAGTTTAGAAAACTTTATCCTGGAGAGTCATCACGCTTCAGAATGCACCTCTCATTTTTGCATAAAGCAGAAAAGCATTCAGCAATTGCTTTTGTTACAGCCGGTATTCTAAAATCTGGCAGATGCTGTATCCTTTTGCAAAGGTAACTGTACACACTGTCTGTACTGAGTTTCATTCTGTTTTCATTATCCAAGAAATGTTCTACCATGAAAAGTTTCTGTGCATCCAAGTACAGCTAGTTATTCATGCTTATTGCATTTCTTGTGGATAAGGCAATGTGAATAACACTCAAGTTATATGGATAGAGCATTAAAATTCTAGTAAGAGTCTAGGTTGTTAGCGCTGAAAACCCTGCCCACATGAAATAATGGTTCTCCATTTCTGGCTCTCTAAAACCTGAGTAAAATGGCAAGATAATTCTGATAGTTATGTGTATGTGACTACGTGTGGAGCCTTAAATCACCTGTTAATAGGATTGTTGTAGGGAAGATATACGAGTGATAAATTGTCCTGATTAGTGTGTTTATAGACAATGAGGTTCGGATGCATTTTTAACAGTGTAGATAAAGGTACTGTTTTGAAGTGCTGTTGTTTGTACTGTAGGTCATGTTAGTAGTCAGCTGAGAATAGATGATACTACTGAGCCAGAAGAGAGGGCACAGCCACAACCTGAGTAGTCTGGTAATTCCTTGTGTTATCTAAGCCTGATTTTGTTGTTCTAGTAAGGGAAAATGTCTGGTAGGCAACAAGTCTGAAAGAGACTGAGAGATTGTTTGGCTGATCTCGTTTTCTGTGTCACACTTGTGATGTACTTGTCTATTGGCAAATGATGGAGTCTGCTGAGCCCTGCTGGGCACTCTGCTCTTGTTTGCGGGGAGGGTGAGTATGATGAGGATGATGATGACTGTAGAAGGCTGTCCTTTGTCTGAGGTGATTGTTTAATTTGGCCAAGAAAATACAAGAAAAAGCTTGCAGAGTAGGCATCAGTTGGGATGATAGCAGGCTAGTGCGAAGAAGCCAAAGGGAAATAGAAGCTGTGCACTTGGTGAAACCAAAGAAGGTTTTTTAAGGAGGAACAGGAAGATAAAATTTGTCAATTCCAATGTATCTTAATTTTATGACTTTACATTAATAATTGTTTAAACTTGAGTTTTTCACAGAAATTGGCATACAGTTTACACAGTGTGTCAGTAGACTCTGAAATGTCTGTTGTCTTAATTTCTTGTTAGAAATATTCTACATTGCTAGTGTAGCATGTAGCAGTGAGTTTTCTTTGCTGCTGTAATTTTCGTCAGTGTGAGTGCTAGTAGGCAGAAGCAAATTAGAGAAAGTTCTTCTGAATGCCACTGTCTAAAAAAAAATTGATGTGCATTCTAGTTAACGCTGGTCATATTCAATGCATGTACCTATTGCAGAGAGATTTAACAAGCGCGAATGACACCTGGCTGCTTTAAGACAGGTTTAGCATAAAATGGTCCATATCCAGTGACAATGTGTAATGTTCTGTATGCTAAATTGGTATACAGTATTGTCATTTGTCTTAATTATAGTCAGTCATTTTCTTCTTAAAAGTGACTTACTAATATAGTTTGCTTTTTAATTTTTATGCTCTACAAAGTCCTTTAGTATTTAACACATTATATATATACACATATGCAATTTAAATCAAATGTCACAAGTGTTGCAGGTATCTTAATGGTTAATATCTTATTTCCCATTTATGTTAAAAACTATTTTCCTAAGTTGTATTTTATGTTACAATAAAAAAAAAGAAAAAAACAAGAGTAATGATGATTTAGAACTCAGTACTCAATCTAGATTGTGCTAAGAATATGACATTAAAACAAGGACATGTGAGTCAGAGCTTCAGTTAGGGTTGTACTATTTGTATGGAGCCCATTAAGATGGGGCAGAAGACCCATTGCCAGGCTGTTTCAGACAGCTCTGGGAAGAGCAGTGCTCCCTTTGTTGTCCCTGCCTACCTCCTGCCCTCCATCTTGCCCTGCCATCACCTTCTTCAGCATCCTACCAAAGGCCATGGCTCAGTTTTAAGTGAGTTTATGTTACTCAGTGGGAGTGGGTGTTTTGCAATGTAATTTTCACATGGAAGAACAAGGAACAGAAACTTTTGAATTAATTGCTTCAAAAGTGGGAATTAGTTCTTTGTACTGAACTAGGAATGGTGTGATGTAGGCAGCAATGAGGGGTTACTTATACAGAAAATTCTGGTGATTTTTTTGTTGGTTTTTTTTTTAAGTTTTGTATACTTGATGTGGTAATGTGAACAAGATGGGATTTAGATAGTATTTACTAATGTCATTAGTAATCTTAATGTCATTTACTCATTTTATTACTGATATGAGGATATTTCAGTAAGCCTGCTTGAGAGACAAGAAATAGACTTCATATAGCAAGCAAATAGGTTTTGAGTAACATATTCCCTAAAATTGAACGATTTTCAGTAGTTCCATAGAAACAGGCAAATTATGTTATGAGATTAAATAACAAATTACAAAAAGGTGTCCTTTGGTTAGTGTATGAGGTAAGGGTAAGGGATATCATGAACCTTTGCAGAAGCATATGTATATATATATATATATAATCTTTAAATAATAATGCGTGTGCTTGAGTCAAGTAGTATTTTCTATTTTGAAAAACTTCAGATAACTTTTTCATTTTTTTAACCATAGGCCCATATTTTATTGGTCATTAATCTCAGTGACAGTGCTCAACATGGGCCATAGCTTTGGTGTTCAGACTTTGATATGCTTGTTCAGTCTCAACCATTTGTTACATTTTCTGTGAAAGATAAATTGAGTTACGTCTGTCCAAGTCATTGCATATTCAGGCTCTACTGGTTGGGTATATATGTCATGGTTCTCAGGATGTACAGTACTGATAAATGTAATTAACTTACTTTGTGCAACTTCCTTACCAGCCCAGGCTCTTTCCTTACTCTGTTCCTTAATTTGAGGTTTAGATTTTCTGAGATGCATATTTGCTGAGAGAAGGTACAGGTAGACATTCTTGAACCCTAAAGTTTGTAAACGTCCAAGCAGCCATGTCAGTGAAAAAAGGGGGAGATAGAGGAAGGTTTCAGGTGAGAGTTAAGATAAAAAGCTACCCTTGCTTTTGTTTCTTTGCTCTTCCAAAAAATACTTTCTCCTTCATTGTTGTGAAAAATTAATTCAGCCCACTTGCCTGCGCCATCTCTGGGATGGGAGTGGGAACTCTGTCTTGGTAGGATGTACTAATGCTGCCCACAATCCTTTGAACAGTGCTATTTGCTGTTTCTGCTATTAGCTGTTCAGAAAGAAATGTTTTTGATTTAAAGGGCTTAGAAGCATTCTCACTGCTGAAAAGTGTTGGGGAGAGAAGAGAGATGAATTTATTTGCATACCCATTTCAGTAGGAGCAGACTCTGCACATGTTACTTGGTACATCTGCATGCCAAATTAATTCTGGATATGATTATATTATTAAGAACAGAGGAATTGGAATTCATAAGGTCTCATCATTTAGAGAACACTTTCACTCGTAAGGAATAAATACTGTATTTTTTGAGTTTAAAATGAATAGTTACTTGATTTTTGTAAACATTTCTGTGTAAGATTAAGCGTACAGTGATGGAGGACCTTGCTAATAGTAACAGGGATGCTGTCTCATTCAGGAGAATCATCAGTCACTATTTTTGTCTCTTTAGTTGCAACAATTCCTAAATAATTACTGAAAAAGGCAGAAGAACTTTGCATATAGCTATTAATAAACCCTTTAATTTCACAAAATCCATTCTTAACAAAAAATCAGAGTAGAAATATAAACAGATTATCTACTGTCTGCACTTTATTTGTGTTTGTTGGTCTCTCTTAATGTCAAAGAGATGTATGTTGTGGTATTAACAGGTCTGGCATGGATTACTTACAAATACATTCTCTTTGTTCTGATTCCCATCTCCTGGGCCTGAGCAGTGATATAATTACTGCTCTTTCTCCTTGAAGAAAAAGAACCTTGAAGAAAAGAAGCCTTCATGCTGCTTATTTTACAGCCTAGCTTTCTACCTGCATGATGTTATTTTCATGCATTTCAACTTGATTTAAAATGCATTTTTTGTAGTTTGTATTTCATTTCTTTCTCTTAAAAATAAAATGTTGTTTGTATGTTTGATGCATATAATTTCTTTAAGACTTTCTATGTTGGATTTGGAGATAGTGATTTATATTTATCTAAATGTAGGGTTGAAATACAGCATACTGTACATGCCATTGTCTTTTAATTATACGGAGTGCTGATAAATTTTTAGTTCTCAAAAAATCAGGTTCTTCTTCTTGTAATGTGACCAGTTATGTAATACAATTCTTTGTGGGTGTGGGTTTGAATGGAATATGGCACAGCAAGTGGTTTTGTGTAATCTCCCTTTTGAGGAATATGTATTGTACTTCTAAAATACCTGCTGACAATGGCTGCCAAAATTAGTAAAAATTGAGACTAAGAAGATACTTGAAACAAGAATTTAAAGTCTTATTTGCCACAGATTAGTAAAAGAGGGTCAATTAAAATCTTAATATGATGGAGACAGTCGTGCATCTTTTCCCCCATCTTTTAGATTCTGTCTGCTCTTGATTTATGTCCCTTATCATGAGGATATTCTAACAGTACTCAGAAGGCTAATGCTCTCAGAGATTGTTTTTTTTTTAAGTTAATTTCTAAACCAGAAACTCCATGGTTTCTGATGCTGCCTTCAAAGTTGTATTCAAAGTGAATAATTTCCATGAGAATGCTGCAGTACTTTAAAACGACTTTTGTGGAAGGAAAATCCAGCTGTTGGTAGCCCTAGAGAAAGTATAGAAGGATGCAGTGCTGCTGATGCATCGTGCTTCACTGTGGATAAAATGCAGCTTACACTGTTTCGTTTAAAAGTTCCAGCATTGCTTTTTCTGTTATTTTTTTCTCCAGTAAAATCAAGACAATTTTGCATCAGGATCTAAGGAGTAATGCCTCAGCCAGGATGGCTGAAGAATGGCAGAGCTCTGGCTCCTCTCTAGTGCCTCCCCTTTTTTAATTTGCCTTCACAACTGCAAATCAGATCTTGTTTTCCAGTGGGAAATTCAAAGTATTGCTGTTTAAATATTGTGTTAGAAACTGAAAGTAGCATAAAGCCCCCTTTAAAATATAATGGTACATCATCATGAACTACTAAAAGCTGCTTCATACTACGTGTCATCAGCCTTTAACTACCAAAGTCCAAAGTTTGGTACTTGTGATTTTCCAGATGATTGAAAGCATTTGAAGCATTTCAAGTCCATGCCACTTCTCTGCTCTCCTCCCACCTCTATTTGTTCATTCTCCTTTGATTGCCTCAGTGTGTGTGAGTCAGGGAGAGATGAATAGAAATAATTACCAAAGCAGAAGAACAAATTAGGTATTTTAAAAAATATTGTCAAGATCTGAGCTATACTAAATACTCCTTTAACTTTCCAGAGCAATGGAAGGTCACATATCTTGAGTTAACAATGTACAAATTACATAATGCTAACAGTATTCTTAAAAAGCATTTTCTTGATCCTGTTCAAAATGTGTAAGAGAGAGAAGCCTTTTATATCAAACCACATTAATTTTTTATGTTTTGGGATCTTTGCTCCTTCTTTCTTTTTCCTTCTTCACCCTTTAAACTTGTGTTATGGACTCTTTATGAAGATTTTGATTTCTCTGAAGGGGTCCTGTAAGGATGCTGGCGAAGGTCTCTTCATTAGGGAATGTGGTGACAGACATGGGTAGTGGGTTCAAACTTAAACATAAGTTTAGGTTGGATATAAGGAGGAAGTTCTTTACTGTGTGGGTGGTGAGGCACTGGAATTGGTTGCCCAGGGAAGTTGTGAATGCTCCATCGCTGGCAGTGTTCAAGGCCTGGTTGGACAGAGCCTTGCGCGATATGGTCTAGTGTGTGGTGCCCATAGTAGGAGGGGTTGGAACTAGATGTTCTTAAGGTCTTCTCCAACCCTAACTATTCTATGATTGCAAATAGTTTTTCATGGTAATATACTGATTTTTCTTTTTCCCTCCATTGGAGGAGCTCTCCCTACTTTGTCAATCATTTGACCTCTTCCAATGATAGTCTGCCTTCTTTGAATGTTTGAGGAAGAGCTTACAGAGAGCTCCCTTAGAATGGTTGCCGGGAAGGATGTGGAAGAATTGGATTAAATTTATCCTTGGTTTAAAAGGGATTTGAATAGTTGTTTCTCGTGTCTCAAGGTCCAGGCTTTGAGGTGAACAACAGATATGAGATGTGTGTGCTCTGCCCCTCTTGGTATGGCCTAGCACTGTGTGTGAAAAAAAAAAATTAAGGTTTGTTTGGCCAGAAAGAGTCAGCCTGAATGTGACTCTGGAAACCTCATCAATTTGGACCTTTCTGGAAAAGGAAATTAGAGGTGTTTTACCTCTAGCTCCAATTGGAAGGCTGCTTGTGTGTGTTAGCCCCTGACAGTTTCCTCCCTTTTTCCCCTGTATGACTAGTTAACTCTGCTTTATTTTTTGAAGTGTGTGATGCAATCCATGTGTCAGTTTCTGCTGGGCTGTATCTCCTTACAGTTGTCAGTGGACAACTTTTTTCTCTTCAGTGGGCTGTTCTCCTGCCTTTTCTCACTTTACATGTATACAGTTGGTCTATCTATATTGCTCGGGGAGTGTGGGGCATTGACAGGGTGTGTGGCTTTTTTTATGTAACTCTCTTTGAACAGTTCAGTGATGAGGATAGATTTGGTGCTGGACACCTTTTATCTAGGGCCTCTAGAAAGGCTTGTCTTCTGTTTAACTCAGAATTTAGGTTTAGCTAAGGGAAAGAAGCCTGCTTCTGAGATTTATTATAAGTAAAATTTTTTAATATTAATAATTATGATCTAGTAAAATAATTATCAGATTAATAATCTCTCATTTCTTTTTGGCAAATATTACAAGTTTTTGTGACAGATCCGAAGTCTGCAATGCAAGAGACTGAAAGTGATGACAAAAAAAAAAGGTGTTTTGGTTTTTATATTCCCAATGGATATTGCATGATAATAAATGACGCTACATCAATTTATATTTAAACTATCACTAATTGTGTTTCCATCTCAAAAAAACAAGTATTTTAATGGCCACTTGCTTCTGCTATGAAGTGTTTTGTAGTGCTGAATCATTTCAATATATTGCTTCTGTTTCCATTCTGTGGAGTTTGTTTGTGTTTAACTGACAGCTCTAACCTAGAGCTGTTTTTGAAAGTTGCTGTTTTCAGATTGATTGATGTGTAAATATCCTATTATACTTTCTACACAAATGTGTGAAGTTTTATTTAGGATAGAGGTGTATAGGTAGGGAAGAATGAAATCTGTGTTAAGTTAGCATAATTATAGAATCAGTGGAGGGGTTTAAAAATAGGTAGTCTCAGGTGGTATTTGACAAAGGTAATTAAAACATGAAGAGTAACGATAAAAACCTTTTGTTCTGCTGCTCTCCTGTAACGCTTCAGGCTTAATGTTTTACAATCAAAACACTAGTTTCGGGCCTAGAAACCTCACTGTGATGGAAACTACTTGTCTGCTGCAGAAATGGAAGAAAATTTCTTAGTCTCTTCTAAATACATACATTAATAAATAAATACATTATTTCAAAAGGTACTGTTTTGCGAGCCTGATGTGCTTAACCATTCCTAGCAATGCTGCATTTTTGGAACACGTACTGCGTTCAAAGTGAGTGTGTTAATAAAAAGTGAGCTTTTAATAGCTGCTTATGTATATAATTTTAATATTAGCAGCAAATAAGTACAAAGGGAATGTTATGCTGATTTCTGTGTCTCACTGCATGGATGTTCTTGTATGAAAGTGTTGGTAACCAGCTGTTGCCATGAAGGTCTACAAGTGGTACTGTAAGCAGATACATCCTTCTTAGTGTGTTAGGCAGAGCATTGTCAGCAGGTGATGGGAGGTGGTCCTTCCCCTCTTTGCCCTGGTGAGGCACAGTGCCGAGTGCTGGGCTCCCAGGACAAGAGAGGCATGGACATGTAGAAGGGAGTACAGCACAGAGCCACGAAGATGAGTAACATCTTGAAGCATCCATCATCCAAGGAGAGGTTGAGAGCTGGGACTGTTTAGTCTGGAGTAGAGAAGGCTCAGGGAGCTCTGCCATGGTTTAAGCCTCTCAGCCACGCAGTTTTCTTTCTCACTCACTTCCCCCTCTTTCTTTTCCTCTCTCCCAGAGGGAGGGGAAGGAGGTTCAAAAGATTGCAACCCCCACAGGCTGAGATAAGAACAATATAGTAACTAAGGTATAACATAAATCACTACTGCTACTACCAATAATAATAACGACAAGAGAAATACAAAGGAAAAGAATACAATTGCTCACCACCTATACCCAGCCCAACCAAGCAGTGCACCCCCACCCTTCCAGGTCTCTGCCCTCCATTTCTACATCCTGGACATGACGTGCTGTGGTATGGAATACCTCTTTGGTCAGTTTGGGTCAGGTGTCCTGTCTCTGCTTCCTCTCGGTTTCCCTTCCTCCCTGGCAGAGCATGAGGCTCAGGAAGTTCTTGGCCAGCCTGAACATCACCAAGCAGTAACTGATAACTGGTGTTATCAGTGCTGTTCCCAGGCTCAAAATCAAAAACACGGCACTGCACCAACTACTAAGGAGAAGAAAAAATGACTGCTACTGCTGGACCCATGACAAACACTTTAAACGTGTACGAATACCTGGTGACAGGGCTGTGAAGGAGATGGAGACAGATGCAGTGTTAACTAGTGGCTGGACAAAGGCAATGGGTGCAAACTGAAATACAGGATCTTCTGTGTAATGATAAGAAAAAGCTTTTTACCATGAATATTGTGAAACACTGGAACATGCTGCCCGCAAAGGCTGCTGAATCTCCAACCCTGGAGATACTCAAACTGAGTGACTGTGGGTCTGAGCAGCCTGCTTGTAGCTGCCCCTGCTCTGAGCAGGGGGTTGGACTACGCAATCGCCAGAGATCCCTCCAGCTTCAACATCTCTGTGATTCTGTTTTGTCAAAGAACTCCAGAACTGCAGGAGAATTTGGCTATATTTTCTGTACAGAAAATTTACTTTCTTTTTAAGTGATGTTGATTATACCTCAAGTTTTCCATGGATTGGGAGGATTTCTCTGTGCTTAGAAGAAACCTTTTCTGTTTGGGGTTTTTGGTTTTTGTTTGGTTTTTTTCTTTTTCAGGCAGGTGGATTTATCTTTTCAGGGATGAGATAGAAGTTCTACAAAGGATGCTTTTATCCAGTTTGGCAGTCTGAACATATAATTGAGACAACATCATTGGCAGAGTCACTTACGAGAAACTAAAATTCTGTTAGCTGCCTAGAGAGTGGGAATGAATGTTCCTGTTTCACTGGCTCTGCTGCTGAGGTGAATTCCCATGTGAAGCAAAAGTGGGTATTTGAAGTGTCAAGAGGGTGCAAGTTAACAGTACGTGGGTTAAAGTACATTAGAGATTACCTTGTCAGAAAGATTACCTTGTAAAAGGTAAATGTGAATATTTGCTGTCTCCTCCTGCTGACTTGCTCTGTACATACTAAAGTGACTACTGCTTGCTAGATACCTCACTCCACTTGCAAACAAAGCTCCTTTGTGTGGAGGCAGGCTTTGTGTAGGCTCATGCAATGGAAATATAAAAGTTTTGGAAGATCATGTCAGGATAGAAACCACATTGATCACCAGATGCCGTCCTTCTGAACCAGACAGCTGAACTGGGATAGATTCTCACACAGCCAGTGACCTTCAGCCAGAGTTACGAGCTCAGTTCCTGAGTGTGATCTTTATCTCCCAATTACTTCTGCCTTTCTCCAAGTCTTCTTGGAAAACTCTAATCCTTATAGCAGAAATCCTAAGTAGAAACAGAGACAGCAGAGACCGGACAATCTACATTGTATGTCTGAAGGATCCATGCAGGAGTCACAGCTGTAGATGGGGAAGGGATGTATAGAGGTCATACAGTCAAGCCTTTTTCTCAGAGTAGGGCTGTTGCTGTCACTAAATCAAGACAGCTGCAACTTGGTCTAGCGAAGTCTTACAGAGCCCTAAGGGGGGCAGTTCTGAATCCACTCTGGATAACCTGTTGTGCTGGTGCACTGCCTTCCTAGTGTCCTGTCAGTGCACAGCATGAGCGTGCATTTATAGAACACATCTCAAAGAAAAATAGCTAGGGGTAAGTAAGCTTTCATTATTCTTACATCTCTTTCCTGAAGATGAGTGGCAGTACTGTTAGTGTAACCACAGCCAAGCAGTTGTTAGTGTGAATATCTTGTGTTTTGGCAATTCATGTAACTTACCTGGCACTTCAGTCCCCACAAAGACAGGTCTGAAGTTCCAGTTCCCAAGATCATTCTGCACCTACTAGATTTTATAGGTAGTGGAATTATTTATTTTCTTTAGAATTAGATTCGCAGAAGCTGGAAGACTGCAAGCTAAGAGGAGCTTTGTTGTGCATTGTCACAGAATGAAATTAGCACGATTTTTTAGAAATATATTTGGAACAATTTTGCGTAATTTGATGGTGGGACGCATAAGTAGGTTTAAGTGGTGCTGGAAATACTTATGTACGGGCTATGAAATTACTCAGCTTTTGAAAGATCTTGATACAGTAAACAAAACAAGCTTATCACATTATGGTATTTTTTTTCAGAACAAAAAGGATCTAGGCAGTTATGTTTTATGTCAAACCATTTTTTGGTATAAAAATAGTATTATAAAGGTAATACCAGTATACTGGTACAATCTATGGACTAACTGTGGAAAAAACTTCTTGATTTAAATTATTTTGAAATTGTGTAAGCATAGAACATAGACGATCACAGAAAAATGTAGGCATCTGTCTGCATCTTCCCTGTGTCCTTGGTAGAGACTGCAGTGAGCTTGCACTTTAGCCTTCTCTTTCTCAGGTTAAACTAGGCAGCTTTGACCTTTCCTCATGTCATATATTTCAACCCTCAAGCTGTGCTGTTGGACCTCTGCTGCACTCTCTCCACTTTGTTAATGCATCGCTGTACTGACAGGCTTGACACAGAACACACGGTATTCAAGGTGCAGTATCACAGGTGCTGAATACAGAATTATCACTTCCCTTGATCTGCTGTATAGGATGTATACATGAACAGGCAGGGAAATGAGAGACCTGTTTTGAAGGCATCAACAATATTGGGGAACTAAATGCACTCAGAACTACTCTGTTTAAAAAAATAAGCAAAACATGCTGTTGAAAACAACTCTACAAGCATAGATTTGTAAATACAGGAAACTCATTACTGAATTTTATATAGCTTCTGAATAGCAATATCAAAATCTTTATCTAGAGATGGCTTTTATTTTAGAACAGTGAAACCCTAGCACTGCTAAAACAGTAGGAGTTCTGCTTCTGACCAGGATGAAAGCAGAATCAAGATCCAATGAGGGGGACCCAAAAAAAAAAAAAAAAGTCATGTGTTTTCCCAAATTATCAGTGTCACTTGGGAGTGTCAGCCAGTGAGTTTGTAGTCAGCTTAAATGCAATCTGTTTTGTGGTGAAATCAGGCTTATCAACCACGGCGGTCATGTGTACTCACAGAGGTCACATCATTCCATGGGGGGGGTTTGCATGAAAGATGTTGAACTACAGGGATACTTGATAGTATGATAGTTTGCTTTTGAAAATCTGAACTGTCTGGATTGCTTGCAAGTGAAAAGATGCTTTCTTCTCATTCTTGTATCCTGAAACAGCAGTAGCAGGGTCTGTCTGCAGTGTTTGTGCACTGGTGTGATAGTGGTGGACAGCATGGAGGGTCTGGGGAGGAGAGAGCAAACCCAGATCTTTAAACTCACTCCATGTTCTAGGTGCTGACTTATTCAGAAAGTTAGATTTGGCTCCCCAGCTGGATTATTTTTGGCTACTGCAGTTGATATTTGAGGTTTATTTTTATGTATTGCTAATTTCTGTGAAACTGAGAGCAAGAATGGTGTCATTGTGAGGAACTTTGCCTGAAAGTTACAGTAAGAAAAGAACCTGCAGACTGTATTCAATATTATTAATTATACTTTTTAAGATTCTCATAGCATTCATTCGAGTTCTTTATAGCAATGAACATCAAACCAGCAGTTAATTACAGCTGTACCATTTTTGTTCCTCACCTCATTATATCTGTCTTGTACTCTGATTTCACACGGCTCCTGGCTCCCCAGCCTCAGGCCTGGCAGCACCGTGCGAGCTCAGCGCCAGCAGTGCCGTCGGCACAGGAATAGAATGGCAGATGGCAGCAGGCACTATTTATAGCTTTGGCCCAGCTGGCTGAGGTGAACACTGCTGAAATAGTCTGTCAGGATTGTTTTCAGCTATTAGGGGTCTGAGAAGACAATTGGGAGCAGAGAGTGGGGAAGAGAGAGAGGAATTTGCATTCCTCAGAAGCCACCCTGGAAATGCGGATGTCTCACTTAGCAGTGATTCTGCATTTTCTAAGCAGTGGAAGCTATTTTTTCCTCTTGATTTCTGCCCTGTCTTCACTGGTCACCCTGCAGACCTTCCAAATACAATTTTCCTCACAGCTTTGTGGCACTGGTCGAGGCTGAGCTGGAAGAATTTATTGTTCTGGAAGTTGTGCTGCCATGGCAACTCAGGCACACAGAATTTTAATTGCAAAGCACAGTATATGTTTATGAAAATTATTAATAAAAATGCTATCAGGGGTGTTTTTATTATATTAGCAGTATCTTTTATGCTGTGATACTCATTCCTACTTTTTTGCACAAAAGGAGTTCGATGGGGCAGGGTTTTTAAAAATTGCTAATCTTGCTCTTTTCACCATGACATTTGGGGTTCTGTTTGTTTTTTAAATCAGACCAGGTGAAACATTGCTTTTTCGGTGTTTAATCTAGCAATGCACTGTTGATTTGGGGTTTGATGGCATTTGCATCAGAAGCTGTAAGCAGTATTTCATATCAAAGCGGTGTAACTTGTGCAACCAGATGCATGCAGTCCTGAAAATCCAGGCTTCAAGCTGATGGAAGTCCATGAATGGAAAGAATAAGGAGAGATTATTTTAAGTTTTGTATTATGCAGGAAAAGTTACCTTTCTTGTGTTGGGCAAGTGATTGCCAGGTGCTCAGTCTGGCACCTGTGCTGCGGTGCCAGCGCAGCATGTGACAGAGCCTCCTTCTCCCCTCTGTGCATTGTGCAGAACAGCCATGTTTTCAGAGACTAACATAGAACTAGAGACACAGTGCTGTTGGTAACTTGAAATGGAGGCATAATGCGCTGTACGTAATCTGTGCTGGAGGCCAGCTTCCTTACGTGATCTTATTGACAATATTCATTTGTTGGTTTTGTTATTTTGGTTTTTACTCTAAGCTATGCGCTGTTTCTGTCTTCTAGTGAGTAGTTAATGCACTTTATTATGAAGTATTTTATATTTTTATTTTAAAAAGAATTAAAGCCAGCCCAAAAAAAATACAGGTACTGAGTTTTGAACTGAGTGCAGCACTGACATAGCGATCATAGTAAGTCTGCTTACTTATTCCACATGTTTTCCTTGTTTCTCTCTGATCCTCAAGCATAAAGTTTTTAATGCTGTAGCTGCTAGTAAAGTGAAATGTCATAGAATTGTAGAATCATAGAATAGTTAGGGTTGGAAAGGGCATTAAGATCATCTAGTTCCAACCCCCTGCAATGGGCAGGGACACCTCACACTAAACCATGCCACTTAAGGCTATGTCCAAGCCGGCCTTGAATACCACCAGCGATGGAGCATTCACAACTTCCCTGGACAACCCATTCCAGTGCCTCAACCACCCTTACAGTAAAGAATTTCTTCCTCAGATCCAATCTAAACTTCTCCTGCTTAAGTTTGAATCCATTGCCCCTTGTCCTGTCACTACAGTCCCTCATGAAGAGTACCTCCCCTGTAGGCCCCCTTCAGATACTGGAAGGCTGCTATGAGGTCTCCACACAGCCTTCTCTTCTCCAGGCTGAACAGC
>JASSUY010012220.1:0-27292 GCA_032466535.1 Forpus xanthops
TGGTAACAATTTCCTAATTGTTATAAATCTTCGAATCAAAAGCAGGGCATAGTTCATAAAACATTCCAAGTTCTAGCTTTCTATTGTTCAAAATCTTGATTGATTTTTTTTTTTTAATATTTTATTCAGGTAATTGTTGGAATTAATCAGCTGGTTGTGAGGAATGTTCCAGCCCTATGTCACTCAATGCGTAGTTCTGTTTGTGATGAAATTGCCTTTCTCCTTTTTTGCAAAAGAAACGTTTTGTTGTCAAAAGCTGACCACCTCAGTAGATACCCATAAAGTATCCGATTATTATTAAGGAATATATATCCACGAGGAAATTCCAGTCATAAACTGTAAATTTCTGTGTGGCAAGACTTCTCTAGATTTTGTTTCTGTTTTCAATGAGTTCAAACTGAGCTTTACTTTCTTTCTCCCAGAACCACATTCTTAAGTAAGAACTGATAGCTAGCATAGGCATGTGACAGAATAGCTGAAGTTTGTGCTGATAGAGATCCAGCGTAATGTACATTTCTGTAGTTATTTTCACATGTAATGTTCTCTTTAAAAGAGCTCTTTCAGTATGGCTCAGTAGTCAGCATGCACCTGAAAATGGCAGAGCTGATGATATGCTGCGGAGAGAAATTTAACTGAATTAGGCACTTAACTTGTGTATTTTTGTGTGAGGCATTTGAGATACATCCAGTTAAATAATAATGAAAGGAAACCTGATAGTCCTAGAAAAGATAATTGGGCAGATTTTAATGGTGACTAATGATGCGTGTTTGGCCTTTTAGGGCCTTCAAACTGATGGTGGTCTAAGACAATCTAGTTCTTGTGGTGGTACGACTGACCCTCTGGCAGCCCATGCAGAACAATGTAAGTGTGTTGTCTCTTCAGGTGACCTAATTTTATCTCTAAATTGTGTTCATAATATGTATTCTAAGAACATGCAAAGGAAACACAAGAAGTTAAACTGTCTTAAGATATTTTCAAGGTTGGTGCTACTTTAATCTGCTCCTGTGTCTCCTTGCGGTTCTTCTAGTTGTGCCAGCTTAATTCTGTTACCTTGTATTTGGCACAGATAGCTAGTTATAAACAGCTAAGTGATGCAATCAGGACTGTGCTGGAAACTTCTAAAGATCAAATATTTGTGGATCAGGCTTGTTTTAATGAGCCACATTAAGCTGTCTAGTTGTTCGCTGTGTTAGGAAATAGGTAACTAACAATGACACATGCCATTCTTTGTCCAGTTACAAATCTCTTTCATTCATAGTATATAGCAAGAGTAGAAGGGCATCGACTGAAGACACTCAGCAGGTAGACTCCAAAGCAGCCCTACTGACGGTTTGTATCAACCTTTTTTGTTGTTATTAAGCAGAACTAGAAACTGAACAAATAAAGGAGAAGAAACAGATTTTGTAAAGAGTAATACTAATTTGTGGATTCATTTGTTCAGAGGCAACAGAAGGAGGCCTGTTTTGGCTGAGGGAAGAAGTGCATGTTCTCGACAACATTTTGTGTATATTGTCACTGTGAATACCTATGCTTCTTCATGTTTATGGAAAAAACCTCCCACTTCTTGTTTGAGAAAAGAATTCTTTATATAATCCATAAAACACTAGTGAAGGAGATCAGGAGTAGTCAGCATCGATTCACCAAAGGGAAATTATGCTTAAGCAATCTGATTGCTTTCTGCAGTGGGACAACTGGATGGATGAATGAGGGGAGGGCAGTCGATGTTGTCTACCTGGACTTCAGTAGGACTTTTGATAGTCTCCCGTGACATCCTCATAGGCAAGCTCAGGAAGTGTGGGCTGGATAGGTGGATGGTGAGGTGGATTGAGAGCTGGAAGAATGGTGGAGGTCAGAGGGTTGTCAGTAGCACAATGTGTAGTTGGGGACATATTACTAGCAGTGTCCCCCAAGGGTCAATACAAGGTCCAGCATTGTTAAACTTATTCATCAGTTACTTGGATGGAGGAATGGAGTGCTTCCTCAGCAAGTTTGCTGATGGTACAATAGTGGGAGGAGTGACTGATAAACTAGAAGGCTGTGCTGTCATTCAGCAAGAATGAACCTCATGGAATTCAGCAAAGGCAAATGCATGGTCCTGCACCTGGGGAGGAATAAGCCCATGCACCAGTACAGGTTGGGGGCTGACCTGCTGGAAAACAGCTCTGTGGAGAGGGACCTGGGGGTTCTGATGGACAAGTTAACCATAAGTCAGCAGTGTGGCCTTCTGGCCAAGAAGGCCAGTGGTGTCCTTGGGTGCATTAGTAAAGCATTTCCAACAGGTTGAGGGAGGTAGTCCTCTCCCTTGGCTCAGCCCTCATGCGGCCTCACTGGAGTACTGTGTCCTGTTCTGGGCTCCCCAGTAGAAGAAAAAGAAGGAACTGTTGGAAAGGAGCTATCAGAGGGCTGATGGAATGATAAAACGGTCTGGAGTGTGTCTCTGAAGAGGAAAGGTTGTGGGAGCTGGGCCTGTTTAGCCTAGAGAAGAAGAGGCTCAGGAGGAATCTGATGAGTATGTAAGTATATGAAGGGAGGGTGCCAAGAGGAGGGTGCCAGGCAATAGGTCAGATGGAATGGGCATTAACTAAAACATGAAGTTCCGCCTGAACATGAGGAAGAACTTCAGTGTGAGAGTGACTGAATACTGGAATATGTTGCCCTGAGAGGTTGTGGAGTCTCCTTCCCTGGAGATATTCAGGAGTCATCTGGAAGCAATCCTGAGTAATGTGCTTGAGCAAGGATGTTGGACTAGGTGACCTCCAGTGGTCCCTTCCAACTTCAGCCATTCTGTGATTCTGTGAATATATAGCCTTATCCTTTTAATTGTAGTTACCATTTCTAACGTTTATTAGTGTCTTTCCATTCAACTGCAGTTCAGTACAGTCTGGTGAAGTATTTCCAATAAATAAGCTGTACTGAAAGGTCTTAAAATAAATTACTACCCCACCCCAACTAAATATACTTTTCTTTCCTTTCTTTTGTTCCAAAGGATTGGTTACAAGGTAGACCTTCAAACAGCGGTCAAATGTAAGTAAGCTCTCTACTAATGGAGTAATTTTATTACTCTCAATTTCCATTTGGGTTTTTTTTTTTGTTGTTGTCTTTGACTGTGGTGGTGTTCAGTTGCATGTAATTTAAAAACAAGGCTTTAGGGCTTTTTTTTTCCCTAATAAATAACTGAATGTGTTCACTGGAATGCTTTGACAGGTTCTATTTAGATTAATGGGGTCATATGTCAGAAGGCAAAACATGCCCTTAAATGAAAATGACTGTGTTGACACTTATTAAGGAGCTAGCTTCCTGGTAAAGGACTTTACCCAACCTTCCAAACAATAAACCTTCTCTGGAATTGTGCAGATGTTGCTCTTGTTACCAATTATCCCGAGTTAACTGTTAAAGCCATTATCTGATTAACCTGATAACAGAAGGGTAAGCTTGTGAACAAGTTAATTAAAAGCACCTCTGTGGGAAAGAGCACTTGTGATGCAAACTTTGCATAATGTTGTGCGTGACTTGGTGGTATTTAAAGTAGAGCTCTGAAAACATGAGATCACTTAACAGCCTTCCATTACTGCTTTGTAATTAAGAAACCTGTACTGCCCTTGAAAAATAGGATAAAAGTAGTGTTGTGAGGTTAGCAAGGTGACCTAGGATGATGTGTCAGAATCAGTGAATGCGCACTTAAGTTTTTACGTAGTAATGACTGTTGGTTTTGTGGCGTTTCACAGGCCTTCTGAAGAAGATGCATTGAATGGTAAGTTTCTTTCTGCTGTAAACAAGCTGGGAGGTGTTCGTACAAGCAGCTGTTTGGGTCTCCGTGAGAATGTGTGTAACTACTGATTATTTGGAACTAGCATAATAGTGTGATTATTATTACTATTGTTCTAAAAATCTCTTTCAGGCATTGCTTCTCCTTTCAAGCCTATCATGGATATCAATTACTATTATTCAGGTTAGTCCCTTGTACGAGCTCATGTTCGTGTTTTTATTGATGCTTATTAGATCTTTAACTAATACTGTAATTTTTCTCTAGCTGTAGAAAGAAATAACTTGATGAGATTATCGCAGAGCATTCCATTTACTCCTGTGCCTCCGAGAGGTAAGAATTGTACTTGTTGCTGCTTCACTGTGGTCTTTAGAGGGAAGAAAACAAAAGTAAACTCCATGCAGATACATTGTAATGCAGAACGATCAAGCTAGATTCCACACTTGCCTATAGCAATTGTGAAACTAAAGTCGTAGTGAACAAAAGGAAGTCTAGTGTTGGTCTTGCAACACTCAAAAATGTAAATGAGTATGACACCTTTTATAGGGCAGCTCACTTCATTAGGAAATCTGGAACTAGATGATCTTAAGGTCCTTTTTAACCCGAACTATTCTATGATTCTATAATAGTTAGGGTTGAAAAGAACCTTAAAATCATCTAGTTCCAGCCCCTTGCCATGGGCAGGGACACCTCCCACTAAACCTTGTCACCCAAGGCTATGTCCAACCCGGCCTTGAACACCGCTAGCAATGGAGCATTCACAACTTCCCTGGGCAACCCATTCCAGTGCCTCACCACCCTTACAGGAAAGAATTTCTTCCTCAGTTCCAATCTAAACTTCCCCTGTTTAAGTTTGAACCTGTTACCCTTTGTCCTCTCACTACAGTCCCCAATGAAGAGTTCCTCCCCAGCAGCCCCGGCAAAATACATGATTGTACTTGTCCTCAGAAGTGGTGGTACAGTGACGTATTGGTATTCTATGAACAGTTTTTGTAGCAAACTGTTCTGAATTGATTCCTTTAAGTTGTTTTGGTTTCTGTAAACTGGAAACAAGCATTTATTTATTCAGTGTTCTTAAAGCTGCTTGAACAGTGCCATGAATAATTCTAATTAGGAGGACAGAACTGCTGTACTACTTTGCTGCTGTATGAAAGAAGTTGGAGAGCCGTCTTCCCACTGGGTAGTTTAAATTTTTCATTAATTTGGGGTGTTAGTAACAACATAATATTGCAGCATATTCAAGTGTAAGAAACTGTAGGGTTTAAGTGCTTTTGAAGATGCAAAGCTAAGTGCAGTACTTGCTTTTTGTGTTGTAATGCAGGTGAACCAGTCACTGTGTATCGCCTTGAAGAAAGCTCTCCCAGCATCTTGAACAACAGCATGTCTTCCTGGTCACAGCTAGGGCTCTGTGCTAAAATTGAATTTTTAAGTAAAGAGGAGATGGGAGGAGGTTTACGTCGAGCTCTTAAAGTCGTATGCACATGGTCGGAGTATGATATCCTGAAATCTGGACATCTTTATATCATCAAGTCTTTTCTTCCTGAAGTTGTGAATACTTGGTCAAGCATTTATAAGGAGGATACTGTGTTACACTTGTGCTTGAGAGTAAGTTTTATCCTTGTCAGTTATTAAATAAGCATTATACATTGAATCAGTATTCTACCTGTCACCCCTTCCCTTCAAACTAGTATATACTTATTTAAACAGAGGTTAGTGTGGGATTCTGTGTGAGCTGAAGAGTTAAAAACTTCAAATGTAGTCATAATTTAAAGAAGAATTCAGAAATCGTGTAATTTGTTACACTGTCTTGCAGGAATAGAGTCTGTTCCTGCTGCCTTTTGCCTCCTTAACGTTCCCTGTCATACAATGCAGCTGACATACGGGCTTTGCATTGCAGGAAATCCAACAGCAGAGGGCAGCACAGAAGCTCACTTTTGCTTTCAATCAAATGAAACCCAAATCCATTCCCTACTCTCCCAGGTGAGTGTATTTAAGCTTCTGTCATGTGGCATGCTTTTGACACAGAAGCTGCCTGCAGGGTTGTTGACAGACAGATCAAATATATTAAGTTATTGACATGTTTCAGGACATTACTATGAATGTGTCAAGCAGAATTATGCTTGTCAGTGTTTTGTGGTGTTACTTTTTTGCACCAGTTCTAACCTAATGCAAGAACATAAATGACTTCTGAATAATTTGAAACTATTACACAATTATTAGTAAAACAAATAAAAATCTAGTAGCAATGATATATTTGCCATTTATTTTGGAAATCTGTTCACTAAATATGCTTTTTACTAGGTTCCTGGAAGTTTTCCTGTTATATTGCCACTCTGCTGGCCAATGGTTTGCAGTTGAAGAGTGCATGACTGGAGAGTTCCGAAAATATAACAACAATAATGGTGATGAAATAATTCCAACTAACATGCTGGAGGAGGTTATGCTAGCTTTCAGCCACTGGACGTACGAGTATACAAGAGGAGAATTGTTGGTACTAGATTTGCAAGGTATTTCCTTGTCTGGAAATTGGGATTAGGGCCAGGGTATGTGGTATGTGGGAATTTCTTTCTTGATAGTGTTTTGTTAAGAATGCGTATGTCTGTAATAAATAGCAAACATTTTTTAGTGCATTTTAGTCTAGTTAATCTGAACCTATGGTTGTTGATGTTGGAAAAGACATCTAAGAGCATCAAGTCCAACTGTTAACTTGGCACTGCCAAGTTGATCCCTCAACTATATGTGTCCCTAAGCACCACATCTACAATTCATATCCAGTCTAAAACTCCTGTGGCCATTGTCTCTTTTCCTATCACTTATTACTTGGGAGGCTGACGCCACCTTGCTACAGCCTCCTTTCAGGTAGTTGTAGAGAGCAGCAAGGTCTCCCATGAGCTGCCTTTTCTGTAGGCTGAACAAACCCAGTTCCCTTGGCTGCAACTTACAAGATTTGTGCTCTAGGTCCTTCACCGGCTTCGTTGTTCTGATATGCATTAAATCTCACAGCAACATGGGATATAAGTATACGTACATTTTCCTAACAGTATGCACCATAAGGAAATTCTGGGGTTTGGCACATTCATGTAGTGCCAGTGTGGTTCTGTGTTTATCCTGAGTTGTGTGTCAGGTATTCTGGCTGTGAGAACTAGATAGGAAACTACTTTGTTGCAGGTGGAAACTGAAGTTAGAAATTGCAGGCAGATGTCAAAATAGGTGGAAGAAATCTGAAAAGTACGAAGTGCTTATTGAGGAGCAATTTTTGTAAGGGTGGAATATTGCATAGCATTTGTGATTGGGTTGGCTTGGGGTGTTGGGGTTTTTCTGCTTTTATTCTTGGGGAAGCTGAGAAGTCATAGTGAAGGATGCTGAGGCTTTTCAGTATTAATGCATTTATGTAATGTATCGGATTTAACTTTTTCTTCATGTGCTGTCTGAAGGTGTTGGTGAAAATTTGACAGATCCCTCTGTGATAAAAGCTGGAGAAAAAAGGTAAGGTTAAAGAAGGATGTACAGAAAAGTAGTGTAAATCTTTCAACAGTGAACACGTGTAACCCATGCTGATGTGCACTTTATTTCCAAGGTCATATGATATGGTGTTTGGTCCGGCCAATTTGGGAGAGGATGCAATAAAGAACTTCAGAGCAAAGCATCACTGTAATTCCTGCTGCAGGAAACTTAAACTTCCTGGTAAGAGTTGCTGTGTTTGTCTGAGATGCCCATCAGATGTTGTATGACACAAATGTAATGAAATAGTTACGTGGTGCTGTGGAAGTGGACCTCAGTTGTAAACAGCAGGTTTAGAACTTTGTTTCTAAAGTGATGTGCCATTTTAAGATGAAATCCCAGAGGAAGTAATTGAGATGAGCTGTGGTGTTTGGGGTTTCTTGGTTTTTGATTTTTTTTTAAGATCACATGTAGGTCTGCAGAGATTCATTCTGTTAAAGTAATTTCAGATATTTCTGCTGTGTGGATGACGCTACGTTCATCTCAAACCTTGAAATTGTTTCTCTGATTCAGGCTTTTAGATCCAGCAGAACAGCATAAGGAACTTGCATGATTGCTGCCTATTTCACTCTTCAAGGTTCTTTCTCACATGAAGACATGTCATTTATTGTGAATTTGAGTTGTAAATCCTGGTAACATCAAAACAGGTCATGGAAGGATCTGATTTTCATGGGAGGTTGACACAATACTTGCTGTAATATCTATAAATAAAATAATTCTGAGGTTTCCATCACTTCGTAAAGCAGAACTTTAAGCTTCTGATGGCATACATGATAAAAACATCCTCTTCTGAGAAAGTGGAATTATTCTGTGCAAGTACATGTGCATACCCCATTCTTTGAAAGACATTTATGCCCCATTGATTGTACTGGCTCAAGAAAAGGTAATTCAATATGACTTTGTTTTGTTTGTCCAGATCTGAAGAGGAATGATTACACACCTGACAAGATCATATTTCCTCAGGATGAATCCCCTGAATTGACAATTCAGCCTGGAAGCTGCACCAAAGAATCCGATTCAGCTAATTCTATTCGTTTGATGCTGTAATGATGTGACCAAATCATCAGCTTCATCCAAACTTCATGGAATGTCACAAAGTTGTCACTTACCTTTCCTTCACTGTAATTAAAAGAAAGAAGTGTCAAAACGATGATTGCTGACTTATAAGTGGGATTTTCACCCATTCATAATGTAAGGACCTAAGAACTTGTGATAATCATCTGCAGAGAACAGCATGGCGGCTGCTCATTTTAAAGGTGGAATAATGACAAGTATCTCAGAATTGGTTTTAAAGGGGCTTTTTAGCAGAAGGGTTTTTTTATTGTGTTTTGGTTTCATGGAGGATTTTCTCTCTGGAGTCCTGTGGTGTGCAGTAAGCCTTCCACCAGAAGGATTTTGGTAGTTGGTGTTTCAAGGTAATGCCTTTGTCTGTTTGGCAGCTGTCTTATTGTCAGTCAGCAAGACAGGAGAAAGCACCTACCTCTGTAACGCCAGGGTATTCTTTGAGTAGGTTTGGAACTATTCCACTAATATTTTCTCACCAGATGTCTTTCCATCTGGCCTTTTGAAGAGGACAGAGCCAAATGAGGTGTATATGTGATGCCAGTAGGCTGAGGTTGAAGATAGGAACATGATCTGTTCCAATAGTGAGAGTCTCCCAGATCTCCTCAGTCTTGATTCAGCTTCATAGCTGCAACACTGTTTGATTTGGGTTAGGGTTAGGGTTTAAGAGTTTTGGTTTTGGTATTTTGTTTTATGTGTGTATGAGGAATAGAACCCTAATTGTGCATAATGAAATTTCTTGTTTTACACATTTCAATTTTACCAGGTTGCTGTCGAATAGTAGCAAAGCCATGATAGACTGGTGTAAGCATATTGAATAGAAGTAGTATGTGTTGGTCCAAATAAGTTGCCTTGTGAGAACACAAGTTGGAAGTGCTTTTCGTTGTATCTAGTGACTGCTTCTGAAGTTACGCCTTCCAAAGAGCTTGTAAAACCAGTATATCAAACCCGAATGTACACAGACTTGTAAATGTATTTAAAATCATGTAGAAAACATCTTTAATGTTATGTTATTTGTGGTACTTATTTAAGAGAGACTAGGGTTGGATTAGCATCGTGTAAAGTACGGGAGATTGCAATGCACCTTCATGCCAATAAAATGTAATTTAACTGTCCCAAATATTGTTGAGCATTCAGCAAGGAAGAACTGTTGTCCACCTGAAGTTTCATGCTGCGATTTTCTTTTGTTACATAGGTACTAATTTGTAATTTTTAATTAAAAGGGCAGTATATAGCTCTATAAATTTTTTATTCAGTAGTGTATCTTATAGATACAGACCTAAGGCACGAACACAATAGCTGTTTAAATGGTGTTTTATGTTGGATGGGGAAAGGTGAAATAAGGATATGATACTGTATACATTTTGTATATCATTAAATCTTTAAAGAATCTAAAATAAATTTATTCTTGTTTACAGACTTCTGCTGTCCGTATGAGTCTGAGAGGTGGCTTGGGTGAATTTATGTAACTCCTTGTGTAGAGAAGTAGAATTTGCTATGCTGGGTCAGAGCAGTTGCCCACCTTTGAGGTATCTCAACTATGACTAACACCAGAAACTGGGAAGAAGGGGCGGAGTGAAAACTCTCATAGAAGACAAACGTGATGAGATTAATGAGTAAATGAGATAAAAGTATTTTAAAACTCTTGACAATGTTCATTTTAAATTAGGAGCTGCTGCTTGCATCCTTTGTGTTGCTGTGAGGCAGTAGGCAGGTATTCAAGAGGTACTTAGACCTTTATGGTGCTATATTCTTGGCCAAATAACAGCAACAGTTAATCTGTAAGAGGCTGGCAGTGAGTCTGACTTTCCAAATTGAGAATGGTTTGGATGTCTTTTTCATGCACTGAATTTGGTCACATTTTGGTTAAATCATAAATAGAAGCTAAGTAACCTTTTGTTTCCTGACAAATACTAACAGTGCACAGCTGTTTTTTTTGAGCCATGATACCCATGTGCAGGAGTTTACCCTGTTACTTATTCCTTAGCAAATACAGGTGTGACTTGTGTGATGGCGGGGGTGTAATTGTGGGGAGTGCTGCAGTGACCGTGGCCTGAAGTCTTTCCAAGACCAAAAGGGACAAATAGGGCTGGGGACTGTATGTATGACCTGGAGCTGTTAATGCTCTCTGCACATCTGCCTGGCAGGAGTGCTAGCTTACTCTGAGTTACAGCTAGGATTACATGAGAAGCCTAGATCTGAGTTGGAGTGGAAGGGAATTAAGACTTCACAAATTATCTTCATACTAATAGGAAAAAACCCATCAATGTAAGTATCCTTCAGGGAAGGCATTGGGAAAGTGTGGTGGCAAAGAAAAGAAAAGTGATTTGAAGAAGCAGCCTGTGTTAGGGTAATACCATATCCTATTGATGTCAAGAAGATTATGCCATGTAATTTAGTAAAAGTGGCACTCCTCTGCCGAAACCTCATCACTCTTGAAGTGCTCTGTGCATAGAGTCGTGATCCTTGGATTTTACATTTTCTTTAGACGCTAGAGAGGAGAAAAGTAGAAGCAGCTCTGGGACTTCTGTTCAAAAGCCAAGTATCAGCATCTTGTTAGAGCCTAATTCTTACGAATGTAATTCAAACCCCTAATTGTGAAAATGGGAAATGGTTCGGTGACTGTCCTGCTGAGAGGGTATTTAAATAATCCCTTTCCTACAGGGAAATCGGTAAGCTTTGTAATTTTCCTTGTCAGGTATTTTTGATTCTCTACATCACTCTCAGTATATCTTCATTAGAAGAAATACCACTCAGTTAACTTATGTACTGGTAGATGATTGGTGGTTGCTTATGTAACTTCTGTTTCAAAAAGCACTTTAATTTCCACCAGAATCTACATTTATGCAAAAATCTCAAAAACATGCATGTGCCAATTGAATCTCTTCATCACTGCAGCAAATCCCGCATTGTTGCAGCTTTCTTGCAGTATTTAGGTGCTAAGAACACTTCAGGGAAAACCAATCCCAAATCCATTGTGCCAGAATAGGCAAAGGTAAGGCTCCCGGGGAGCTGCCTTCCCAGCTATTGGTCAGCAGCCACCTGACTGGCAGCAGGAGGGATTCAGGTCTGAAGCCTGTGACAATGATTTCCAACATTTTAATAAGCAGTTACATTTTACTCGATGCTATAACGCTGCAATGCAGGAATCAGAAGGGGAGAAAAGCTACAACTGAAAACTTGGCAGTGCCAGTTCATGTTGAATGTTCCTTAAAGATCAACTGGAAAAAGAAAAAATACATTTTTGAAAACTATAATAATGCATTGAAAAGACTTCTGATGGTGTCATGTCTTTGACAATTAATACTTTTCCTTGCAAGTAATCCATTTTGTGATGAAAGTGAGGGTAAGTCTCAGTTCTGAGCTTGCAGCAGGTAACACTGATGAAGATTTGCATATTGTGTTGTGTTAAAACAGTAAATCAAGGTTTTGATTTGCATTCCACAGGAAGTAGGAATAAGCACATACCTTCGCTTTCTTGAGTGATTAGTATGGCTGATTTTAGTGCTGGGTAAAATTCAGCTATACCGAGTTACAGTCCCTTGAAAACACTGATGTGCCCAAGGCGCAACTACAATAGTTTTAAAACTTATCAGTTCTACATAAAATGGTATTTTTTCATCTGAGGAACCTTTAAACTGTGCAACTACAATTCAGACTGTCATGTAGAATCCTGACCACTGCACAACCAGTTGAGAATGAAAACACCAAACCCAAACATAGGTTGAACAGGATATATTTTTTTTAAATCAGCTCTTCATTAAGGGTTTTAATGTGTGTGTACATGAAAATTTATATTAAAAAATTAAAAAGGAAAATCTTGTTTAGAATAACTCTGAAGTGCACAAGTAGTGGCAAAAGCTAACAGAAACAAAAATACAGCTCTGCTTTTTTATTTAGTGTTGCAGTTACTTAGAGCTGGCAAATAAACGCAATCCTCTGAGTTGGAGATTCTCACAAAAAGGACAACATTTTATTATATACATAGTTCTGATGTGCAAGTATGCAATCAATATGTACACTTACATTCCTAACTGTTTACATCGTTCTAGAGTATTCACAGTAGAATCAAGCTTAAGGTTAGAAATGTGAAAAGGCCATAACAGTGAGAGAAAAAAAAATATTAAGATATGCCTTGGGATTTTAAGACATTTCAAACTACTTGTTAATAGATTTCAGATGACTAAGCTAGAATTTAATTTTGGAGCAGACTAAAAATAGATTTGTTTCTTAAATCAACAGTAATGCAATCCGCTGTTTAAATGGTTTCACAGATGGCAGTATTACCACAAGCATTATTAATCAGTCTTCTGGCTTGTAAGCACTAATACTGACCAGAAAGAGCTCACCTGCAGAAAAGCTGCTGCAACCATCCCTGTATCGGTAAGTGACTATGTCTGTCATAGCTTTGCATGTTTATTTGCATTCCCATACCTACTCTGCTCTTATAAAATGACAACCAGTTTTCTTAACCCACACTACTTTACGTGGCCATATCCACTGCTCGCTGTTCATAAGAGGTGTAAAAGAGAATGTATGCAGCTGAGGATTTCACAGATGATGATGAGATCTCAGATACTTCATGGTCATCAAACTTAAACCAGCGTTGTTTCGCAGCATTTTTGCAGTAGGCTGTGTAGTGCCCTCCATCCAACCCACCGTAATGATTCTGTAAATAGAAGAAAAGAATTGATGGCTTCAAAAGCTGCAGTTTCATTGCTTTTTAGGGAAATTACCTAGGATGTGAGACTTTTACTGAATACTGATCATTCTTTTTAGAATACAACTTAACCTGCACCAGGTAGGTTTACACCAACCCAAGTCTTGGCATAAAGACCAGCTAAACTTCAAAGTACGATGTTGTTACTTACTGAGACTGAAAACAGATTGTATCGCTTCAAGTTATTCTTTGGACCAATAACATACTGTGAAAGGTCAAGAGTTTCCAATGGGAAATCTACAGAAGTTTGAAGCTTTTGCTTCCATCTTCCATCATAGGAAAATCTAGAGAATGAAAAAGCATCAATAAAGGTTACAGGTTGTTCACATGCTATTGTAGAATATTAAGCATGTTTGTTTTCCCAGTTTTTACCAGGACATGATCTCAACTGAAGCGTTCTGCCCTCACTTTTGTTAATGCCTGCACATGTGTTTCTTAGCACAAATGAAAACAGATGACTTGTAAAGGTGCTGTGTGAACTACAGCCTCATGAAAGAAGCAGCAGATGAAAACAAAATTCTTGCAATCTCACAACTGGAAATACATCCAGAGCTTTCTCTAATTAAAAAGGGCTTGCGACTGCACTGGAACTATGAATCCCCATCAAAGCCTGGTCACTTCATCCTAACCAATTTTCCCCAATTTTCTTACCGTTTCAAGTGCACAAGCAGAACTGGTGGCAATTTCCAAATCTCTATTTTTTTCAGAGAATCCCTTCGTGTTTTGCAATGGCTACAGTAAAACCTATTGTTATCAGTGAGCTTCTCCTCTTTGGAGAACAATCTAAGGCATTCCTAAAACAAAATACAGACAGAGATTATGAAGGGCAGGTGTATATGAAAGCAGCATAAATGTGTATTTCCTATTCAGTTATTAACCTTCATCAATTATCCAAGTGCTACGTTTCATAAAAAAATGAAGAAAAGTGAATGGAAGTAAATTTCACTATAGACATTAAGTAGCCTCAGGTACTTAGAAATTAACACACAACATTTTGTTTGAAATCACAGAATATTAACATTATGACCTATAAAAGAAAACATTACACGTCTTTGCTGCTATTACACTTTCAATATTCCCATCCTGTTTGTATATTTAGAACTTGTTTAAAAGTTTTTAATTCTTCTAAAGTTATGAGGACTCAGATGTGTTTGTGTTTCAGATTAGTGTAAATTAAGCTGCCATAATGACCAACTCCTCCAGGAGGCTGAGCACAAGCAATGTCATAATTATGTCACAGTGAAATGTTTTTACTTCAAGAACCATTTCTCTAGTTACCATACCTGCAGTGTACATTTACTAGTAGAGGCAAGTGGTAAGGACAAGTACATGAAAGCCTCAAAGGTTCGGGACTTCTTGTGACATGTGAGACACTGCACTGTAGATTTGAACTGGCCTTGAAAGAGTGCCACAATAATGGATTCATTGAGCTGCTTGTGTTTGTGCCAGGCTAGTTCTGCTGCTCTGAAGTCATCAAGATTATCGTTGTTTTCTTCTTTGTGCCTTTTCCTGTTGTCAGCCTGTGTAACACAAGTTTGAACACCATAACCACACGTTAACATATATAAAAATAGGAAATCGCTACAGACAAACATACTATTGAGTATTTGCAAGAATACTGAAGCATATCAGAGTAGCCATCCATTTCTTACCTAGTTAGGCTTCTTTCATTAATCCCCTCAGTACCCTATACTGTTTCAAGCTAAATTCCTTCTTTAATGCTGAATACTCTCATTTCTTTCTATACAAGGTTCCAGTACCAATCTTCTAAAATAAGAAGGTGTTTTTTAAATTTCTTTTTTTCTTGATCACCTGTCAGAAATATCATTTGTTATAAGTGTACTGCTTACTTTATTTAGGTCTTCATGCAAGCCATCCATTAGGAAGAGAAGCAATTCTTGGGAGTCCTGTTGGCTATATCCTGCAAACTGGTCATTAATCTTCCCAATTGTAATTTTAAAGTCTTTCGGACTGATGTATTTATACTGTCCTGTCCATAAAGCTTTCATTATTACACCAAACTCTTCAGCCACTTCACCTTTATGCCCCAGGAAATTTGACCTATACAATTAAAAGAGACAAAAAAAAAAAAAAAAAAGGTAAACCCCTTCAAATATTAATTATTAACTTAAAATGTTATCCCAGTTTCAAAATAATTTCTTAAGACCAAGAAAAACTGGCTGTTAGAGTGAGTTAATATGTTTGAGTAATTTGGTTCCAGATGCAAGACTGGGCTGATAGAAGGTATAGCTGTTTCCAGCTTGTTTTGTAAACTGCTATTTAAGTATCTAAGGAGGACCTAGGACACTTGTATCTCCCAGTGTGGTGAGCACAACTGAATTAAGAGTGCCCGGTAAAAGCTATTTTGTCACTCACACACATTTTGAAAACATCAAGACTCTTTTGAAGTTCTCATTTGTCTCATACCTAAAAAAGAACCAAGCCCCAACCTCACTGATTTTTTTGAATTAACTAGCGTAAAGGCAAATATTTTTCCTTCAGTTGTAAAGGATGAGATTGTTACCTGTTAATATCATCTTGATACAAGTTTCTGTTAAAATAATCAGCCAGGTGAGGTGCATTGCACAGACACTGTAATATGGAATTCATATAGCAAGTGTTCCCTAGGTTACGAAGTCCTGTAAGAGCTGGTCCCGATCCCCCAAACACTGGATTGAGATTCCGAATTTGTGACGCCGAAAGTCTTGAAATTTCTGCTTTACTGTAACGGACTGGTCTGGAAGGAAGGAATTATTTTTTAGGAATCTCAGCTTTGACAAGGCTATGTCCATACCAACAGAACCACCCTTCCTCACAGGGAATGAAATATCCTGGCACAAGATGTCACCAAATGCTGTTGTTTAAGCTATTTAAAACCAGTCAATGCCGTAGTCAGAAAGCCATATGCACTGGCCTATAATAAGGCCGAGATATAGGCTCCAGCAGTTGTCAATGGATTTTTGGGTTTCTTTTTTAATTCACAGATAAAGAATAAGCTGTTGTTTCAACCCAGTTTAAAAACTGAAAAATGCATTTCATAACACTGGTATTTAATATATTAACACAAACTCCACAGCTTAAAAAGCAACTATTGTCCAATTACACTATGACCTCTGAAATGTATGTTAATAACTTACAATTACATTAATTTTCAAAAGGTAACTCCCTATACATTGAATATTTAGCAATGAAATTTAAGTCTATCAGTCCTGTGTCCTTTCAAACCTACTTAGAAATATTAATGAATTTCAGTTGGTCAAACACAAAGGATGTCCTCTAGGACTGTCACATGCATGAGCTGTGGTGTAACTTATCAAACATACTTATTGTCACGATTGACTGCAGGAGTTACTGGAATTCTTTTCTTCTCTTCCTGAATGGCTTGGGTTATATCTGGGGAAGAGTAGGAGCGCTTCAGTTTGGAGTGCTCTCTTTCTCGTTCAACAGCCACCTGTGGCTTGGGTTTATGAGTTGGAGGCGTTGATGGAGGAGTGGATGAAGGAGCCATTTCTGGTGGATACATATGAACACTATTTGTTGGTGAGTGATAGTAACGAAAGGTTCCAGTGATTGGATCCAGAAACTTGGGGAAGAAAACAAAAATTGTTTCAAAACTAAATTAAAAAATCCATCATTAACTTACTTACCTATTTTTAAACTATTGTAGGAACAGTGCATGAGTTTTCAAACATTGAGATGTTAACAGCAGTGACTGGCCTCAACCCTTACAGGATTAAATTTACTGGAAGGCATCACCTTCACCAAAATGCATGTTAAATAGCAACTGCTTAGTACCAGAAACACCAGATGAGGTCTCCTAGTTCCATTCTAACTAATGTTACAATTCAGAAAATAGTCATGTGGAAGTTTTCAAAGGGGAAAAATAATAATTAAAAACCAGAATCAAACAAGATTTAACTGAGAAATAAGACATAATTGAAATGCATTGCAAAACTGCAGAAGGCAATGTGATTGTACTATCAGAAGAGATAGTTACCTTTGCCCAACCTGCAGGCAGTCCTGGTATTATCCTTCCCATTTCTTCACTTCGTGCTCTCATTAACGGCTCCCGCAGAGACTAATAAACAAACAAAAAGGTCAGGTACGTGCAATCACTGATGCAGAGCAGCAAGCTGCCTCTGCTTCCCCTGTAGAGTTACATGATTCAATGAAAAACAGTTCAGTAAGAAATTCTGAGTTATGACTAGAAATACAATTTTATTGTAGTGGTAATACAGTACTACTGGTTTGTATCACTCAACCTAAACAAAACCCTTGTTTGTTGACATGCTTCAGGAAAAAAAAAAGTACAATTCAGCCTCACAAAAGTCTGAATACCCAATTTCTTCCCTTAAGAAACTACTTCATTAGCAATATGTGCTTCTGTTAAACACATAAGGATGATCTTTTCTCCCTTTCCAAGCGGCAGACAAAGGAGTATGCATGAGATGATGAACAAGTGCGGAATGCTTGTTAATGCTACCAGAAACATATGAAGACTTAGTGAAAGCTTCAAATATTTTTTTCAGATAAATGACATGAAAAAAGCAAATAAACAGCTGCAAACACAGCACAGTTTTAAGATGATGACTTTAAAAATTGAAATAGGGTGGAATTTAATATAATAATCATGAAGTATCTATGCTTGATAGTTTTGGCTACATACAACACACTGTATTTACTTTAAGTCTTTCAGTATCTTGTTCAGAATCCTCTATAAGGGGTCCTGGTTTTTGAGCTCCACTCTCTGGTTGTCCTTTAACCCCAGTTTGCTGTAAAAGATTTTGAGAGAAAGCTTTCAATTTCCATCTGGAATGTCAGAATGCCAATAAACCAAAATATGGAAAAAAGCAGAATTGTATTTTTGGTTCTGGTTGTAAAATGCATGTGCCACAAGTAGTGGTTAGAGCAAGTATCTACACATTTTTATTCTTCCTAGTCTATACTACAGGCAATTTGTTGGAATAGCCTTTGTAGTTGAATGTTGTGTTACATAGACAGTCTGTTATGTAGCTTCAGGAGCTCAGAAATGAAGTGTGAAAAGTGCCACCTACGCTGCTTCACCTCCTAAAAGCCATGGGGTTTACAACTTGTCTTTAAATGAAAGACTTCTTTTTCTTTTACCTCTCACTGTGGAAAAGATTCTCCACAAAAAAAAGGCAAACTGTGAAGCTAACATTATGGTTTTTATCATAGGCTGTCATTTGCGCATTATGTGAAGTTGCTGTCATTCAAAAGATCATGGATGACTGTGATAAGGTTGCTCAGGAAAATTTATTTTGGCTTCCTTGTGCATTTGCATTGCACAAGCATCAAAATTTGGTCAAATAACAACTGCAATTGCAAAGGGAAAGAAAAATATCGTAATTCATGTTCTTGACAAATGTTTAAGATATCTGTTCTGTTATTAACTCAGCTTCACAAATAGTTTCTGATGATTTTTACTCAGAAATTTTGTGAGGACTTTTTTCCTCCCTCAAGAACCTGAGGGAAAAAAAGGAACTGTGACCTCCTCCAAAAAAGAGACTGAATGGGACTGTTTTCAGCAAAATTAGCAGACTAGGGTGTTGCTTTGCTTCCTACACCAGTCAAAAAAACCCTGTTATATCAACATTTATGCTGCTGGGGGCACCATATAGTTTGCAATGATAAAGTAATGCGTTAAACATTGTAATATACAGTACTGGTTGGTGCAAGAGATGAAATGCCACTATGTCTCAATTTTTTGAAAGTGAGGATTGCAGCCATGAAGCCTATGAACAATCCCTCCTAGCTCTATGGCAAGTTTTATTATCAATCCATGCTGCCCACCAAGAAGGAAGATCCAAGGCTATCTGGCAAAAAAAAAAACAAACCAAACCCTAACTACATGGTTTTAACTTTCACTGTTATGTTTATGTAAGAATGGCCTAAATAAAAATCCAACTATGTATTAAGAATTTCTACACTGATCCTAACATATGCACTCAAAAATCATCCTGAATAATTACTCTGTTTGGTAATGATTTTCTCTTTTTCACTAACCTTGCCTGAAACAGACACATCACCCAGTGCCCGTCTCTGCATTTCTGGTGTTCGAGTTCCTTTTTCTCTTTCTTCTACAGATATTTTGTCAATCTCAACCCTTTTTGCACCAATGCTCTCTGGTTCATTTTTGTTTTGCCTCTTTGCTTCCATCGCTTCTTTGTGTGCTCTTTCTTTTTCCTTTTCCTCCTCTTCTTTTTTTATTTGTTCATCCCTCTCCTTCTGTTCTCTGTCCTCTTTGGATTGCTGTTGCTTTTCTTTGTGTTCCTTTTCTTTCTGCTCTTCTTTTGCTTTTTGTTCTTGTTCTTCTATTTCTTGTTTGAGTCTCTCTCTCTGTTCTTCTTGCCACCTCTCCCGAATTTCTTTTTCCTGTCTGTTTTTCTCGAGCAGAGCAGCAGTTTCTGCATGTACACGACTTTTTTCTTCTTCTGTCAGAACGCTCTTTGTGTCCCATAATGGCTTTGTGGACCGGTCTGGAACTATTCGTCCATTCTCAACAGGCTGACTGTCACTGACTGTACTGTGAGACTTTGGTCTGTTATCATCAGGGATTTTTAGTGAAGGCTTTTTAGTACGATCAACCTGTAACACAAAGTGTAGAACAACAATTCACTACAGCTATTACTGCTCTGTTAGGTAAGATTGATTTAAGTGAGATTTATGAGAGAATAAAGATGATATAAAGTTGACTTCTGCCAGAGAAATAGTAACTTACAATTTCATCAAATCTGGTAATTGAAAATGCTTGTTAGTAAAATTAGGTATCACTTAACTTCTAGATGTGAGGTAAGACTCCACAAGCCCTACAGAACCATAAGAACAGCATTAAGCACTGATTACTGCAACTCTTTATTTTCAAGCTTTAAAGGTGCATATTTTAGGGCAATCAGGCTGCCTCACTTGGGTTTGGTCGTCAATCAACAGATCATGTGATTAAAGGAGACCTGCTTGGTGGAAAGAGGTATTTAAGAGTGGCTTATGCTCAGAAGTAGGGCAGCAAGTTGGTTTTGATGCTAAAGTGGAACTTGTGGAGAAATAAAAGCTCATCTAGTTCAGGGAAGACGGAAGGTCTTAAATTTTACAGTTTAGGGTCCTTTGGCTGACATTAAAGGCAGTATCTAGAATGATTAAAGTGAAGAGTTTGATTTCAGTCTTGTGTTCAAAAGGACTCTACAAAGGTATATTTAGAAAGGTTTACCTCCATGAAAGGAAGAAACAAATTCCTATACTCTCACCAGCAGGGTAAGAGTCACAAGGCACCTAAATGTTTTGCTATTTTGAAGGAAGATACAGTCACTGAGCGTACCTTTGGAATAGAGCCAAGGTAAGCTGTGGCCTAACTGCCCTCCCTGCCTTTCATTGTTTATGTTTGGAGTACAAAAGTTTGCTTACAGAGTTTCTGAATTAACAATCAATTGCTGACCTTCAATTTCTCTGGTGCTCGTATAAAAATATCTTGAAAAGCTCTGCAATTATGTTAAGAATATTCAATTTCACAAAGTTCTGTAGATTGGTCACCATGGCTTCACAGACCACCAATAGTCTCTGTATCAATATACTTGTGTAGAAAGCTTAAATACTGAGTATGTTTCCTTGTGGGTTTAGGCTTCTGTGATGGGTTTTACGGATTAACCGGATATTAACTCTGAAAAAAAGAAACACTGCTTACCTCAGGAATACTTCTTGTAATTGATACTGGGTTAACTACAAATGAACTGTCAGACTTGGGAACAGGAGCATTTTGTATGTTTGGTCTTTTAAGTGATTTTAGTCTCTCTTCTAAATTATCTCCCTTTTCCTCATTTTCAACCAATTCTGTTGGAGGTGGCTTTATAGCAACAACAGGTGGAACAGGAGCTGGCTCTTCCAGGGATGGATATGTAAAATCCACTACAGAAGCAGGGAGAGGAAGGAAGCGTGAGAAAGCTCTTATAAACACAAAAGCAAAATTACCCCCATATTCCACCCCAAAATTTAGACAGCCAGAAAAAGGCCATCCCGAACATATTTTAATGAATTAGATGCATCCATTAATTACAAACACTTGAGGGCAGAGAGGTCATCCCTTATACTTACAAGAAACAGTCACTGCTTCACTCTTGCTACGCTGAGGTGGAGTTACTTTAGCATTTGTTGTGTACTGGGGAAAACAAAGGAGCCAGTTTTCATAACCTCCTTCTAGAATTAAAGGTTCATTCTGCAGAATAGTTTTGCTTTCCCACTGTAAGAAAAGAAAAAGTTCCAAATGAAACAATATAAAAGTAGAAAAAGAACTTTTACATCTTAACAATGTTGTTGAAAATTCTGTGTCTCACCACTGCATTGAGACATGCTGGTTTTGAGGTTTTTAATAAGAATTAAACAGGCTGCAAAAACCCTTTGAGCAACAGGGATCCTCTTTATGTCTGGAGAATACCTAACACAGGTTCCTGGCTCTACCTACAATAGGGTCTGAATATTTCCCATACACTTGGAACCACTTTACTACTACTTTAGCAACGATCCTCCATGCAGAAAAAAAAGTATTTTTATTGTATTATTTGTTTCAGTTTCTTATCTGGTAAGTTTACTGAATGACTGGAGCACTGGCTTTAGAAAGCATGTTAACTTTCTGAAACACCCTTGAGAGTTCTGGCTCCACACTGCTCTCCTCCTGAGGCCCTCAGTATTAGAACACGAGCAAGGCAAAGAGGCTCAGAGAATATCCTGTAAAGCACTAAGCAAGGAGAACTGGCTGAACTATCTCTGAATCCCAGTTTTGAATAGAAACAGGTAAGAGAAAGATGCGCAGTCTTCCACAAGAGCCATTTATATAATGAGTAGAACAAAGAGCCAGAGTTCTGATTTGAACATTTTAATACTGAGTCTATAAGCCCCCTGTACCGAGGAATTTCAAATGTAAATTAATGTGTCTCTAAAAGTTACATTCAATAATGCAGAAAAGTGAGCCATACTCAAAATATTTCTGGGGTCTCCTCCACAGAAATGCCTGGCTGACAGGACTGCAGAGCAGCCAGCCCTCTCAGCCTGCCTGTGTGGGTGGTCAGCCAGCTTCCACAATGAAGGAATAACAGTTGCTAATACAGGAAAGAAAGTGACACTGTTTCTGGCAAACTGTACTATGTACTTTCCCAAATAACTCTGCCAGTTAGAACTCATGAACTAGTGACTGAGGAGGGAGTTGAATCATTCTGCTGTTAACCTGCTTAATAAACAACACTGTCCTCTACTAGAGCACAAGCATGGGAATGTGAAACTTCAGACTACACTTCTGCTCTCAAAATAAGCAGTCTTTGAAAACTGAACCAAAATGTTTGCCTAAACATCAATAAGACTTCCATATACTCTGTAATTATAGGTGCTTTATGACCTTAGTTATTAAGGTGAATTAATACAAAGTGTGAAACTTGCCAACCTTAAAAAGTGCATCTTTCAAGCTCTGCAGAGTTGTTCCCAGCTTTAAGTCTTCAGCAGAACTAAACCAGTCCAGGAGTACAATATAATTGAAGTGTCCTCTTCTCTTCCATGGATCTCTAGAATCCTCTGGGAGTCTAGTTTCAATCCAATTAGCAGTAACTCTGAAATGTATTAACACGCATTTAAAAGGAATGTACTAGTAACACTTTTGTCCAACAGTATACAATCCATATAGGTTTATAAGCTTGGATAAAATAAATATGCATTGACTTGAAGTCATCCCATACAAGAACAGAGCTGTTCAGATATATACCAGTGGGTGAGATGTATCAGGCACTTTAAAACCAAATGAACAAGCTTTAAAAGCACATAATTTTTTTTCCAGTCAGTCACTTTATAAAATTAAATACTTTTCTATCATTTAACATTATTTCATACCCAGGACGAATAGCTTCTTCTGGGACACTGACAGATCTTGGAATACAGGATTCCTGATAATCTTTCAATCTTCGAGCATCCATTATAAGCAATTCAATATTTTCATCTGACATCATTGCAAACAGTCTCTCAGCTGTGACTGCTCCTTGAAATAGAGAAGTTATTACATGTAAAAAGCTACATTATAAATGGAGATAGCTATGATCACATCTGACTGCTGCAATCAAGGCTGCCACATGTGAAAGAGAGAAGTCCCACTGTCACGGAGGTGAGACACTACAGAATTAACACACTGGACCTTTTGTTGCCACTGCTGCGGTGACCAGCACCTGATCTGCTAAATTAGACGATACTGAACACTTCAGTGATAACTAGTTTAACTTTTTGTGGTCTCATTTAAATCAAGCTATATAGGCAAGCATTTGTAAACTACATGCTTCACATGTTCCTCTTCAGTAAAGAAGAGCTTTTTCACATATTTAATAAGGGAAGAGAAAGCAACAGGGCGGGATAGGAGCAGAAAAACTTCTTATTTAGCTACATTAATGTATCAGAGAAAGCTGATATATTTCAGCCTTGCCTAGATTTTTCTCTTATCAGTTAAGGAGACATTTTTCTTCCTAATTTGACCACTTCATTAGGGCTAGTTCAGCTTTAGTCATCAAACTGCTGAAAGTACAGCCTTTTAAGCTCAGAGCTACACAGAGCTTAATTAATTACTAAGTCACAGTTACTAAAATGCAGGATGCTGGAATTTCATCAAAGTCTTCCGAAATAACTCCTGAAAAGAATTGCAACTGCTCAGGTGGTAGGTGCATAGTCGTATGAAGACTTTTTCACACCTATGTGAACACTGCAGCTCTTACCACTTGGACTGTCAGACTGATCCTTTCTCTCCGAATGCTTCCTCTCACCATTAATCTGTGTTGGGAAAAAAAAAAAAAGAATACCTAATACTCAGAACCAAGGTGTCTAAATCTCACAGAGCTCAAGGAAACTGATCAGACTGTAAGCCACAGGAAGAAACCTAGAAAAAGGAAGCTTCTTCTGAAGAAGATATGTTATTGATAAATGTACTAAAAAGACACCAAGGATGCTGCTCTACTGAGACAGAAGCCAGTTAAAAAGGCAGTAAAACTTAGGACAGCATCACCTCATATGCTGCTGAAAAGTCAGCTCTCTTCTAAACAGGAAATATTACCCATAACATCAGCTTATTAGCATTATGTTGGGTTTCTTAACACTAGCTAGTTCTAATATAAAATAGAATTTAACTTTACAAAAACACCCTGCTCTATCTTCTGCAACATCTGGAGGTTGGTAGGACTCATTATTTTCCAAAGATACGTCAAAGAAGGTTTATGGGGCATGTAAGATAAATCAAGAAAGCCCCACATGACTCTGAACTACTAGTAGAAATCAAATGCTAGATTAAAGGTATACATTTAGACCATATTAGAGAGTATGTAAACATCTTTATTTACCCTTTGGCTTTTTCCTTTGGAATCCACAGCACTTTCTGAGGAGTTTTTGGCTGAACTCTTTCCATCATCTTTTGGTTCTTGCTTTTTGTGCAGCTCTTGTCTGTCCTTCTCTTCAAGTTTTTTCCGAACTTCAGCTTCCTCATATCTATGGGTGGGGGAGAAAACAAAAGCCTTTTCTTTCCACATTACACTACTGGCTCAGCTGCATGATCAACATCAGAATCATCAAGTCTTCAAGGAAAAGAAAAGTACTCAAAGTTTAAAAAAAAAAAAAAAACAAAAAAAGAAAAATTAAAGTATTGTCAATTTTGTGTTTCCAACAAACCCTATCTTCCTCCTTGACTGCATGATATTATTTCCCCCACTCCTGGGTTGCTTTTCTTATTCTTAAATCCTGTTCTGGGTCCTATTTCATAGACACTGCTCTTAAGGGTGGTTTTTTTGTTAATTTTTTTTAATCTAAATCCGTGGCCATGCTTAGCTATGGTATCACTAAATATATCAGGTTTTTCATTTTTTAGAGGAAAGAATAAGTATTGGTGACTTAAAGGTAAACTTCAGTATATTATAATAATCATGCCAGGTATTTTCTTTGGATTTGCAGCAGAGCTAGCAACTACAGTTAGCCTAGTTAGCTAAATTTCCTTTTTCTAAGAAGTTGTATCAGAACTATTTATATACCTGGTAGCAGTCACCTTCAGAATGTAAGCTGGCTATAGTATAGTTACATCCTCACCTGTGTCCCTCCTGTTTGTTTCAAATGTTGTAGCTACAGTGAAATCTATGCAAGCATCACATATAGTTGAGAGTTTTACTGGACCTAGGTCTTGCATACAGCTGTCCTTTTCATAAAGCCTTAGACTTTAAAATTAACCTCCCAGCCTTTTGCCATTGTAAGGATAATCACGATATTGTAAATCAGACTTGAACTCCAAACTACAGCTTTTACATCACCAACTGCAGGTTTGCACAGTTCCATCACTGTTATATTCTATTATATTTAACAGAACTGGGAAGCTTAAGGGTTACTAATGATCCATAAAACAAAAGCCCAGTGTTTTGAACCAACTATTTTAATGACTGAACCAAGCAGTGAATCATGAACACTGAACTGTACTATTAATTGCTTGTTTTAATCGTATGTTGTCTAATCAGGATTAAAATGACAACAACAGTAGAGCTGTAATTCATATCAGAAGTACTGTGTTAATAAACTAGATCATTAAATCAAATTCTGCCTCCAAGTCTATTCTACTAATTGGCCACTAACAGGAGGCTGCAAGTCTGCAATTTTATTTTTTAAACAGGTTTTTTGATTCAGCAAAGGCATCATAAGTTAGAACAGAGCATTTTGTTCTCACCTGGAATTAATGGTACTTAAGCATATTTCACATTTTATTTTACTTCAGTCAATATAGAATATTTACCTATCAATTTCCCATATACACCTTTGAAGCACAGAGTAACAAAGTGAGTCATTCACCTAGCTATTTCTGCTCCTGTACGACTGACGTTTCAGCAGCTCCACTTTAGTTAATAATTAACATTCAAATTATTTGCAGAAGAAATTGCACAAATAATTTTCCTGAAGCCACTTCTGAAGTTACAGGGGAGTCATGTTTCATTTGTATTCCCTTTGTACATATTTTGCCCAGCGTAGTTGAAAGTTATTAATTGTGTCAACTTTTGGAACTCTGTTGCTTTCATAAAAAGCCACAAGTTACTAAACAATAGTCTCTGGTTTGGGTTTCTATAATTTTGTCAGTATTTACAGTGAATTCATAGTTCTGTAGACTCTGAATTAAGAAAAACCTAAAGGCCGTTTCACACATACTATCATTAGACATCTTTGGAAAGTCTCTTTCCATACACGTGTAACTACTCTTACTTTCTTGTTCATGTAAACTAACTTTACGAATTAAGCACTTTGAAGGCCATAGAATAACTTTTCACAATAATATTTAGGGGGGGAGAAAAGGGAAATGTGCCTAACTGAAGGGGAAATGCTAACAGGATGAGAAAGGGGTGATAAAGATAGTAGTTAAGGATGTAAGCAGTTAAGGCTGAAGAAAGACATACTGCACTAAGTATCATCTAAAGGTAGGTTCCACCTTACACCTTCTAACCAACACAGTTTTGAGGCTTATGGCACAAAGACTTGATGATTGTAAGTAAACTACCAGAAAAGCCTGTTAGCATCAGCACAGGTGAAATCTGTGCATTTCCACATGTACTGCTGCATGGGGCAGAGGTAGAGAAAAGGTGCAGCAGCTAGCTACAGAATCAAAAAATGTGTTTTGTTAGTGTAAATTAAATCCATGCTAGGAGGACTTTTTAATATATGTGCTTGGTTTCAGATGACCTTATGAAAAGGGTAAGTAGGAAACGGCTCTTCATCATCTTGTGTGTGTGTTATAGTTTATATCTTGTGGTTTCTTTTTATTAGTCATTAAACAAAAATAGGAGACAATATCAACAAATCCTGGTTACAAGAATTAAGCGACAATGTATACAGTGGCAAGTAACTGGAGGATGTGATGATGAAAATTACCTCTAATAACAGATCTTTGTGAATAAACAATTAAAGAACTCAACAGTTTTGGGTATCTAAGGTCTACTCAAGTGCAATCCCTTACTACTAAATAGTATGAAAACATGCAATTGCACACGTATAGGCTTCAGGTACAATGAACAACATCTTATCTATTAATTGTATTCACATACCTGAGTTTAAGGCTGTCTGACAGTCTTTCAGCTTCTTCAACAGCTTTTACTAAATTTGTAGGTCCAAGAATTGAATGAAAATAATCCTAAAATTACAAGCATCACTCCACTTATTATTAGCACAACTTAATAACACCTACTTACATGCCGAGTAAGAGC
>JASSUY010012221.1:0-40902 GCA_032466535.1 Forpus xanthops
ATAGGACAAGGGGTAATGGGTTCAAACTTAAACAGGGAAAGTTTAGATTGGATCTGAGGAAGAAATTCTTTACTGTGCGGTTGGTGAGGCGCTGGAATGGGTTGCCCAGGGAAGTTATGAATGCTCCATCGCTGGCGGTGTTCAAGGCCAGGTGACATGGTTTAGTGGGAGGTGTCCCTGCCCATGGCTGGGGGGGTGGAACTAGATGATCTTAAGATCCTTTCCAACCCTTACTATTCTATGATTCTGTAAGTGTAAAGAAGGACATTCTTTATGCAACTTGGCATGCTGATTTAGTGGCACTGCTGGAGGATCAGCATACCTCTTCTCCAGGCCTATTTCACCTGTGGCTTGCAGAGTACATGGCTGCTTAGACAGGTTTTTCAGAAAGATTTCTCTTATGTTTATGACCATTTGCTAGCCAGCATTGGATCTCATCATCATCATGAGGACTTCCTCCTCCCAAAATCCTCCTCTCCCTATCTAATTGGTTGTAAAGCCCTGTGTGTTTCTGTTTAACTTAACCCTGAGCAAACAGCACAGAAGTTTTAGAAAGGCATACTCTAATAAATTAGGGAAGAGTATCTGCAGATGACAAGCCTCCTTGATAAGCATATAGGAAAAAAATTGCCAATAATAGGAAACCTATGGGCAGAAGTGCTGAGCAGAAATCAGGACTAGGGTACAGGAAAGGTGGATCTCTTTAGATGTCTTTTCTCTGTTCAATTTCATTGCATGAAAAATTGAAAATGATGCTATATTCTTATTTAGCAGAGTGCTTTGAAACCATGAAGAAAATACAGTGATGGGTGCCAGTACAGAGAGGTTAAGCATTAACAGTAAACTTTGCAAAATAATCTGAGAATAATTAGGCAAACAGACTTCAATGGGAATTGGGTAATTGTCGTATTTTCCATATTCAAGAGAAATAGAATGTTTTTTTTTTCCTTGGAAGAGTCAAAAAATGAAACTGCCCTTAATTTGTACAGAAAAATCAGTTTGGGGGCAATAATGAACTACCAATTTTAAAGGCAGAAACAGATTCTGAAACATCCAAGAAGGAATATAATATTAAAAGTGATTGCATTAGTTCACTGATTCTAATATTGAAGTGCATTTTTAATCATTAATTGGTTAACTGGAAATCAGACTAAAATCACAAAGCAAATCTTGGGGGGGGAAGACCCCTGAAAAGGGGAACAACATGGTTTTAGTGATTGATGGCATTGCTGAGTATTGCATGGGGTCTTACCATCAACCTGGGTGCAGTTGATAACACTCCACCACACCCCCCTCTTTTTTCACTCTTTGATGAATTAGAATAATCTTTTTTTTTTTTTTCCCAAAAAATATTTTGGAGGTTTACCAAACCAATACATTTAATTCTCTGTAAACTTCAGGTAAAGTGGAAATGCTCCAGGTGACACTCCACATTTTGGATCTGCCTTGAACTTTGATCCCATGGAGCTCACAAACTTTTCTTCAGCAGAGATGGGGATCAGTGTGGTGGTTGGGGCTCCGCAGCCTCCCCATGTTGCCAGAATGATGCATACAGCCCCACACCTGGAATTAGAGCTATAGGTTGACCTTACCAAGCCATAGAATTATAGAATAGTTAGGGTTGGAAAGGACCAGTATCTGAAGGGGGCCTATAAGGATGCTGAGGAGGGACTCTTCATGCTCCATCCCTGACGGTGTTCAAGGTGAGGTTGAACATAGCCTTGGGTGACATGGTTTAGTGTGATGTCCCTGCCCATGACAGGGGGGTTGGAACTTGATGATCTTAAGATCTTTTCCAACCCTAATATTCTATGATTCTATGACCTTCAGATCATCTAGTTCCAACTCCCAGATCATCTAGTTCCAGCCACCAACACAACCCAGAAGAGTCCCAAACTGGAATTCAGCCCCTGGAAGTTTTAAGGATAGGCAAGGCAGTAGGACACCTCCTTGCTTCATGACAGGCAGTTCTGAGCTTTGTAACTTCATGTGGCTTCCCTGCACTGAGCCTAGACACCAGTCTTTGTAACGTTTGCACTTTGCTGATTTAAACCTGCCCACCTGCTGATGCTCTGAACCTCCTTCTGTAAAGGGGAATGAAAGGTACCATTTCACTTAAGTCTGCTTCCATGAAGGCAAAATAGGAATTGTTTCATCTTCAGCATTTCATTAAGTCTCATAAGAATTACATAAAACTCTCTCTTGCTGACTTTCCAAGAAGAAATCCTTTGCCTTTGTGTATTTATACTTTGCAATGGATGCAGCCCTAAAAATGAGCTTGGATTTATTATTCATTATGTTTATAATGGCACAGATATGTGCAGAACTGAGCAATGGGGAGCAGCAAATCAGCCAAAACTCTTCTCATTCCTTCTCTTTCTATAACATTTTCTACCTCATTGGGGAATTTAAGCTGTTACAGAGTCTCTTCCCAAGATCTGGCAGACCAGAGAAACAAGAAGCAAAGCTAGGTTGTGAGATGTCTATGTAGGTCATTATCTTCTTTGGGAGAAACGCTGGAATAAGAGATTTCAGAATTTAATTTACATTTGACTATTGTATGATCTGTAGAATATGCCAGAACCTTAACCTTAGTTTGGCCTCTGGACTTCTTTAGCTAAAATATTTAAGTAAACATCTCTTTGTTTTCCCTCGGAACAAAAAGACAGGAAAAGCAACTATTTCTTTTTCAGTTTTATAGTGCCATATTCTGTGTTTCTACCATGTCTATTAATAATTTGCTTAACAATTTCACTATCCCACGAATCCTGAATTGTGAGTGAGCACTACATCGAGACTAACACTTCATTTTTAAATACAAACCCCAGATATGTTTAAACCCTTCCTCCTCCCTGGAATCCAAGAACGTGCCTTGACTGTGGAGCAGGAGATATTTTATTTCAGCAATTCTTAAATGGAGAAACACCCAATTGATTCAGTAGCAGAAGTGTGAAATCATTTACACAGAGAACAGCCAACTGAGGCCCCAATGCCTCTTCTCCTGGAGTGTCCATGCCTAAAAACAAGCCCAGCTTGTCATTTATAATAATTTTCTACCCTCTCAATAGGCAAACAACCCATTTGTCAAAATCTTATGCTGATGGTTTCAGATTTAGTTCATTAGCTCTCATTGTGTCGGTGGGGATGGATCACTGCAAACCAACACCAAACAACCTCCTTATTTTATATTAATTGTGTGTCAGCAGTAACAGGGAAAACGTGTCTTTTCCTCTAATTTCATTATGTAGTTTCAGGGTATATTGTCAATTCCAAAGTCCAGAAGTAAATCCTCTCTCCCAGCCCTACTTATGTGTTTGTACTGGGATCCAGTTGACTTGTTTGGTTTAAAGACTGGTCCTGCTTCCATTTCTAGACACTTTGCTTTGACTCATTGCTAGAAAATCCAGAGATCCTATACTTATAATGTATATACTTTATGGCACAATTTACCCTAGACACAACCAATGCAGTCACTCCTGAAAGAGAATTGTCCTGAAATTCTTGTCTTCTCCTCTCAGGAAGGATTTTCTCTTGCCTCAGAACTTGTCCACAGTAGGACAAGAAACTCTTGCGTAGATGAAATTTCCCTCATCCCACCGCATTTCCTGTAACACATCAGCTTTGGAAGCAGGGAGGACAGATCCATTCCTATTCAGTGCTGTGCTGATAAAATAAAGATGCACTTCCACCTCAGTGGAGGTGATGTGCTATTAACAGACCCTGAAGAAGAAGCCTTTAAATTAAGACATGGGTGGGGAAGCAACTTGTGGCATTCACCTGCAAAAAGGAAAGTAGACTGTATTTTCCTTTATTTTTCAATTTTCCCAGCTGCTGACAAATGCCTAACTCTCCAAACTGTATTTATCCTTTCCTTGGTTCAGTTTCCCTGATTAAGCAGACACACTGCATCCATTGGCCCATCTCCCATCATGGCTGCAGTTACAGCTGCAGGTGACCTGTTTGTGAGTTCCCACTGTCCTGAAGAGGAGGGCTGTGGACAGGACATCCTCTCGGAGGTATTGGTATTATAGAAAATGAATTTATAAGGGTAAGCTTACAGGCAAAAAGAACTGGTTAGTTCTCTTTGCTAAGCCTTCAAAAAGTAGTAGAAAACCCCAACAAATGATGACTCACTCTAATGAGAGATAGCTTGAGGTCTCTAAAGCTAACATGTTTAACAAGGTCTCTATTAAAAGAATCAGCATATCAACCATCATATTTCTAATGCATGCACCACTAAAGGCAGTATTAGTTTTTGTGACATGTTGTAACAAAGTGCTGTTTGAGGATGTATTATATCAGTAGGCAAGATGCATCGTTCAGGCAAAGATCTACCTGGAGGTCTTAAGGTTTACTGAGGAAACCCTTGGGTCAACACATGCAGCAATCTACTCTCTCCATACACAGACAACCTTTCAAGGAAAAGCTTAAAAACATGTTAGAATCAAAGCATTTTCCAAAAGCAAGATTCTGACTTTTTAGAACAGATGAGACTATCTTGAATACTTATGTCCTGGGTTCAGCAGTAGCAGTCGTTTTTCTCTTAGTATCTGGTGCAGTGCTGTGTTTTTGGCTTTCAGCCTGAGAACAGCTCTGATAACACCAATGTTTTTAGTTGCTGCTCAGTAATGTTTAGTCTGACCAATGACTTTCTGAGTCTCATGCTCTGCCAGGGATGAGGAGAAGCTGGGAGGAAACAGACAGGACACCTGACCCAAACTGACCAAAGAGGTATTCCATACCACAGCACATCATGCCCATTATATAAACTGGGGGCAGTTACTCGGAAGGGTTAGATCACTGCTCAGGTTTGGCTGGGTATTGGTCGGCAGATGGTGAGCAGTTGTATTCTGTTCCCTTGTTATTTCCCTTGTCATTATTATTATTGTTTGTAACAGTAGTGGTTTGTGTTATACCTTAGTTACTGGAATGTTCTTATCTCAACCTGTGGGATTTGTATCCTTTTGATTCTCCTCCCCACCCCTCCTGGAGTGGGGGGAGGAAGAGAACGGGGGAGTGTGCGAGCAGCTGCATGGTTCTGTGTCGCTGGCTGGGCTTAAACCATGACAACTTACTGAAGATATATTGCTGTTATTTTAACTGCCACCATGTTCAATCTATACTCTACTTCTTTGGGAGGAGAATGTTTCATAGTTTAGAAGAGATACATGAAAGTTTAGAGGAGTATTCTGCGACTTAAAAAACATGTGGCTGTCAGTCTACCAAGCCTGAAATTATCTTGTTGAAGGCACTTTGCATTTACGTGTTGAGGATTCATGGCTTGTATGTTTAAGAAGTGCATTTTCTTCTCTCTGCTGCACAGGGAGCGGGGTTAAGTTCCCACTTAACTGTGTGCAGTGATGCCCTGGTCATCTTCCAAAGTCACAGTTAATTTAGAAACTAGCAGTATACATGAGGAACTAAGGTGATGCCTTCCACCGTGCCTGGCCCTGCACTGGTCAGTAATGAAACTCTAGATGACATTTGTGTCCCAACTTTGTCATGGGCTTGAAGTAATGGAAGCTTTAATTAGATGAGGAAATCATTTATATTATCATGAAATGGGTCACACCTCATCATCGCTAGAGTTTAACCACCACCACGCCTTTCACATACCTGAAAGAATTCAGCTGTGGGCCAGTTCACAGAAACAAGAGGAAATCTGCCAAAACACAGACCTTCTCCTGCTGCACAGGTATTTGAATTGGGGGTGACAACTTCACTGACAACTGTTTAGTAGAGAGTGTCTGTATTGGAGAACAAGGGAAACAGAAAGAAACCCAGCAGTGCTGATAGTTTTGCTTACTAATGACAAATAGGGAGAGCTTTCAGGGCAGCTTGTGATGGAAAGGACTTGGTTCTGAGTTCATGAGCTACCCTCTGTTCTTATAATACCCCATCTGTTTAGAGGACTGGGAATTTAAGTATTCCTTGCAACTTTGTTGGTCTTGCCTCCTCCCAAAACAAACATAGGGAATTTTGACTGGTCATTCAGATCAGAAGCAACAAAAAGGAAATGCTGGTGGTGAGAACTGTATACATTTTTACAAATAACATCTGCAATGTGTTTTTACTCAGGATGGCTACTCCTGTATCCAATGTTGGAGTTCTCATGTAAACCAAGATGCCGTTGGCTTTCTTTGGTGTTCTTGCTAAAGCTTTTTGCTTCAGTGGGAATTTTGCTTGGGAAAAGACATCATTGCCAGTCCTTGAAACTAAGAGGAAATCCCAGAGATCCTGTTTTATAGTTTGTGTTTAATGTTGTCTCATTCAACGTGAGAAAAATCTCCCTTATAGTCTATCCGTGTGTACATAGGATCTTCACGCTACAGTAGGGGAAGATTTATGATTAGACAAAAGAGACATTTTCTTAGTGGAAATGAGCTAAGGCAATAAACAAATAAAAAAGCTTTTATTAGAGAAGGATACATTTAGCAGGAAGTATGGGAAATCCTGATTTAATCTACTGTTCTGGAGGGCTATTTTCTAATCTTGGATGCAGTGAAGTTCATGCTGTTTTAATTCTCTGTTCAAAAATGCACATGCAATACCAGGAGTAGAGCAACTATTTCATCTAGCCAGGAGCTAGGTTCAGCTGAAAGAGCCCTTCAGAGCTCTCAGTTTGTCCAGCAAATGGCCAAAAATATGATGAGGTTGTCAGAAAATGTAACTGGGAATACACACACTCTTAAAAGTGCATTATGTGGCTTGAAATCCCATGAAAATGAGCTTTTTTTGTGAGATTTGAATTGTTTCCTGCTACTGGTCAAGTCAGCAAGATAATAGAAAAACTGTTTGGACTATAGCAATATTTCTTATCTCCACAGAGACGTTCAAAATATTCTGTCAGTTGCAATGAGTCTCCAAAACTTTTGTGTTCTGAGATCCGATAGCAATTTTATAACATAAGATGATACGTTTTTGTCCCAAATCTGGGAAAAAAAAAACTGTCGAGGGAACAAAAGGTGGTTGAGGTGATCAGGTATTGAGAAACACAAACTCCAAGTCTTGTAACAGCATCATTCATTTACCATCTTGCTACAGTTCTGCTTCTACAATCTGAAATCTTTACATCCCTCCAAAAGAAATCGTGGCTTGCTCAAAATAAAACTTATTTATCACTGATGGGAGAAGTCACTACTTCTGACCTCATCGGTCAGAAATGACCATATTACTAGAGATATAGACTTCAACCACCGAGGGAAAGACTCAGAACTGAAGAAAACTGGCTGAAACTTGACCGAATTCATGGCCAGGAACTAACCAGGCCCATTAAGGGTCAAGTTGAATAGCAGTCATGTATGGTCTTCAGTGGATGGACTGCCTTTTTGTAATGTGTAGTCTTAGTACAACACCATTTTATTCCATGACTGAAGTACCTAGGTGCTAATGCTGTGCTTATACTGATAAGAATTTAAATGCCGAAGCAAAAAAAATTAATCAGAAAACAGAAAAGATTATTCATGCACTTCTCTGTATTTGTCCCAAACTAATCAATTGCTACCAGTTCTAGTAATATCAGCCCCTTGCATTCACTGTGTGATGTTAGTTCTAGAAATGGCAGGAATTGTTAAATTTTGTCAATACCTGAAAATTTGAAATGTTGAAAAATGTTAGTGAAATTTATTGCTGTTTACCCTCCAGCTTTCAGCCAGCTAAAGAATTGCTAACCATTCCTGGAAGAGGGGAGAAAATAAGTTTTCCTTCCCCCATGTCCTGCTAAACTGCTTCCAGAGGATCAAGTTTGCTCTGAGAAGACCAGAAAACTGATTGCCTCCTTACATTGGATTTAAAATGATATTTTTTCAAGTTCTTCAGACAGAAAACATACAGTAGTGATCAACATAGAAGAGTTCATTTGATCATCTTCTCTGTTCTTCACTGATCTAGTTCCCATTGCAAATAGAACATATATATATATATATGTATATGAGAAAACCGTCTGTCTTATGTTTAGAAATTATTAGTAACAAAAATGAGACAGAAACTTTGCTGAGCTTTCCCAATTCTGTTTAACATTTATAGCTGACTTTAATATGAAGTCATCTACACCATGAGTGTTATGTTCTCTCGCAGTACATGCCCCTGGCTTACCACTCTCAAGCTCACCAGCAGCAGCAGGAGGAAAGGGCAATTCTTAAAAATGTAGTTTCAGGTTTTAATACCTTAAAATAAACTCAAATCAGCCTGGATATGAGGAGTTTTTTTTTTTTTTTTCTTTTTTAAAACTGATTACCACATTCCTACAGTTATCCAAACAACAGCCCATTATATAGTGAGCACTCAATGGTCTTTATGAGAGCTACACAAAAGGCTGAGCTTTTCTAAAGCTTGTAAGAATTTATCATCACTGTCATCCTTAAATTTATTCTTCTATTGGAATTTCCTCCTTGTTTGACAACTGCTTTTTCCTTCCATCTATCACAATTTAGGGTGACTAATCAGGTTAGTCACAAACCCTTCAGAAATATACCCTCCAGGGCACTTTTTATTTTACCTTGGGGAGGAAAGCATTACAATTTATAACATTTAACAGAAGCCTCTATGCAGTAGCCATGAGTTTCTCTTTGGCTCATATTTGCATATGCAAATTATCCGAATATCAATTCAGTTAGCCCAGATGGATGAGATTTAAGGAAAGGAAAATGATCTGGAGATTGGAGGAGAAGAAGGCAGTTCAGGAGATCTGCTTCTGCTCCATGAAGTGGATGCAAAAGGCTAGACACTAATCAATTGGTCTGTAAGGGAGATGAAACAATTATTATCAAGTTTGTTAAAAAGTACAGACAATTTCAGAGCTATTGTTCAGTGAAGGGAAGCAATGAAACTGCAGAGAGCAACATCCGTTTCCCTTCTGAGATATCGCAAACACAGAGGATGCAGCTAGAGTACCTGGGGAATTTGGGATTCACCAAATTGTAGAAAAGCAGATGGGCAGGAACCCCTGACCCTGTTCCTGAAAAACGTTTGTCTAACCCATGGATTCCTGTAGAGCAGCCCATGGACTTTTGTATTTTCATGGAGCGCGTCTGGGGAGGGCAAGCCTCAGGCAGAGGCAGTAGAAATCCCATTACCATTGGGCTAAACCAACTGTATGTGAAGCCCAGTGAGGAAGCTATGCCAGGAGTTCACAAACTGGAAAAGGCTACAAATTAGTTGTGTAGCCTGCGCTTGGAGACCAACAATGGCAGAAAATTTTGCTCCCAAGACAATGCATTCCTGGTCTTTGCTGTTCTATCAGGTAAAATACTTTTCCTCATGTCTAACCTTCACTTGAAGCTCATTATTTCATGCCCTGGCCTTGGTGGCTGTGATGAATAGCATGTTCCTTTTCTCTTTGCAGATCTCTTTTACATATATGAAGAGTGAGTAAAATAAATTGTTCTACAAACACATTTATCACAAGATGAAAAGAGAAAGGTAGTACCGGTTGATACCAAGGGGATGAAGTGTTTAAAGCCTCTTTTATATCAGTGTTCATTTAAAACTTCATTTGAGAGCAGGAGGTTAACAGGGTTGGAAACAGAATTGAAAAAGGAGAGGAAATCAGCACAGATTAAGGAAAGACGTGAGAAAGTTAAATAAGGTTTGTGTTTTATAATTGGCTGAACCTGACCAACTTCATCCTAGGATATTTTCAAAGTGGACTGAAATGATCTTAGATACCTGTGGTTATCTCTGAGAAACCAGGAAGAGCTAAGCAAGATACCAAAAAACTTGAAAAGGGTAAATGTGGTACCTATCTTCATGCGCAGGAAGGGAAAACAGAGGAACTTGGGAATTACAGACCAGCTCATCTGTATTTTAAGCTCCAGGAAACATCATGCAATTTATCTGTTTGGAAGCACCTGGGAAAAAGAAAGGAATAACAGCTGGAGTAGGTTCATCAAGAAAAAATTGTGTCATCTTATTACCTTTAACACAGGAGTGGTGAACAGAAATGACAGTTTGATTTTGTTTAGGAATTGTCCATCGCTGAGAAGATGTAGAAAAAGAATGATTCAGAAGAAGTTGATAAGAAAATATTTTAGTAGTGGCGCTCATGAAACAGTAAACCGGGTTGCCTCAGGAGTATGTAGACTGTGCGCTGCTGGAGATCTCTATGAGTAGGTCAGTATTTATCAGGAGTAATTTATATGTTGTAGAGATTGTTCAAGGGGGGAGGAATGGATTGGACAACCTCCAAAGATCCCCTTTAGCCTTATTTTTCTACAGTTGCCTCCCATAAACCTCTCTTCTCTAGACTGAATAAGCCCCATTTTTAATGTCTCTCCTCATATCCCCTGCTCTCAGGCCTCTGATCACTCCTGTTTATCTCTCATAAATGCTTTACAGTGGCTGCGTTTCTTTCTTGCAATGCAATATGAAGAACTATCAGGTAGATGCCTTCAAACCCTTGGCTTGTTCAAGAATGAGGGAAAGGGGTGCAAGCTCTTCTGTACAGCCAGTTCTGCCAGTTAAACACCCAACTCATCTTTAGAGTAAAACCTACCACAACCTAACGATTAATAGGATCTTTTGTCACATCTCCTGTTAGTTCACATAAAGCCAGTCTTGCATTTCCTGCTTACTAGTTGAGGAAGTGTTGTCTGAATACTCCAATACTTGTGGAGGTTTCTCCTTCTTAGAAATTTCATATTTTAAGATAATGTCAGTGTTCCTCTTTGCCCCAGTTGCCTGCTTTTTTAGCCTGAAGTGAAAGGAGTCCCAGCAATAATAAAGCTCAAAAAAATAAAGCCAGCATGAATTACTGTATTCTTCTCATGGTACAATAATGGAGAAAGGTCCCCATGTTAGGCGGGGGGAATGCATGTCACTGTTTCAATACTTAAGAATCAGAAGTGATTCACTGCACAGAGGAAAATAGCAGCTGTGTTCAGATCTCAGCCATTCACTGGAAAGAAAGAATAGTTTTCACTCATAAAAATGAGTATGTGTCTTTATTCTGTCATGGGATAATGATGTACCTTGGGCCTGATCCAAAGCTCCCTGAAGTCCAGAGAAAAACTCACACTGGCCTCTATGCACCCTAAACCAAAGAGGAGAATCTTCCTGAGTGGGAAAAGCTTCCTCTTACTCTTCCTTTCCCTCCCACACTACTCTACCTGCCCTATAAATAAAGACCACCAACATGTAAAATCTACAAGGCTGGCAAAAACTTATTTAAAGGCACATCAGCAGTTTAGACTGCAAATCAGTGCTTGCAGACACAATATGCAGTATAGATGTCAAATGTGCAACTCTCTGCAACTGAGTTGCCTTGGAAATTCTGGAGAAAGACCTGCAGAAAGCTTTAGAGCAGTACAACATAGCCCTGGGTTTTTTTATGCTCTTTTTTTCTTTAACTATCCTCTTGCAGAAAAATCACTAGAAAGAAAAGAAATGAAGAAACTTTAACTGCATCCTCCTCTCCTCTGACTGTACAGAGAGCCATCTCACCAGGTAAAGAACAGTCCTGAAAGGATTCTGCGCTCTTCTGCCAGAAGCATTTGGAAAAACATTTGGGCTCCTACAGAACAGGGCATCTGTCCTGAATAGGTGCCTGCACTGTGAAAGACAATTGATTTTCTCCTGTTGGCCTCTTCCCCATGCAGCAGTGGTTTATAAAGGCAGAGAAATAGAGGGAAATATCAGATCCAAAAGGGAGCATTAAATATTTCACTTTCCTGTTAGCTGGGAAAATCAAATATGACACCTCTCACCATCCAGGAGGTTGCTTCTGGCTCTCTCTTGTCTTGAGCTTTGGGATAAATCGCATGTTAAAAGGTTTGGGGCAAGGAAGGGGTGAAATTAGAAGAAAACCTGATCTGGAGGTGACCTGAAACAAATCCTGAGGAGGGAGATTTTCTTATAGATGGGATATGACACCAGATCTGCAGTAATGATTTTCTATGTGTACTCCTTTCCCTGAATGTTTGGGTCCCAAAACAGAAGGATTATCACAAAGATATCCAAAGCCTTCATAGAATCATAGAACAGTTAGGGTTGGAAAGGACCTTAAGATCATCCATTTCCAACTCCCCTGCCATGGGCAGGGACACCTCCCACTAAACCATGTCACCCAAGGCTTATGTCCAACCTGGCCTTGAACACCACCAGCAATGGAGCATTCATAACATCCTTGGGCAACCCATGCCAGTGCCTCACCACCCACACAGTAAAGAACTTCTTTATCACATCCAATCTAAACTTCCCCTGTTTAAGATTGAACCCGTTGCCCCTTGTCCTCTCACTACAGTCCCTCATACAGAGTCCCTCCCCAGCATCCCTACAGGCCCCCTCCATATAGTGGAAGGCTGCTATGAGGTCTCCACACAGCCTCCTCTTCTCTGGGCCCAACAGCCCCATGCTTGTTATTGTAAGTAGCGCATGCAGGCCACACAGCCTTCTCTTCTATGGGCTGAACAGCCCCATGCTTGACTTCTTATTTTAACTAGGACATGCAAGCCATGCCTGGAGTAGCACCCGGTACTGTCCTAGCTTCCTGCCTCACGTGCAACTGGAAATTGTTGTTATCCCATGCTAGAAGCGAAACAATGCCCAGATGGCAGGGGCTACTGTGTGATAGTGGAACAGAGAAGCACAGATGAGGACAGACACAGGTAGCTTATGCCATGGTGTTCACCCCTATCACATCTCACAATTATTAACTCTTCCAAAAGTAGTATTGCTCCCCTCTAATTTGCAAGAGATTTAAATTTTCTTTAAACTTGCCCCTCTCTGTTAGTGTGTGCAGGGGATGGTGGGAAACAGGTACAGCATAGAGTTATTCTCCATCCTTGAGATGCAGCCAGCACATTTCCTCTGAGGACTTTGGCAAATGTTCCTGCAGACTCTGTACTGTGAGAACCTGCTGTGTTTCTTCTTTGCTTTATGGCAGTGATGGCCTCATATTTGGCGGCAGCTAGAATTTTCATTACTGCAAATTGTTGGATAGAGGTTCTGGAGATGTAAGAAGGATGAAAACTTGGTCTCTTGCTACCAACCTGCAGTTCCTTTGTTGTGGTAGACTTGGTCAAAGGCAATTAATAGTACACTGGATAATTTGGCTTTGAGAACCTGCTGATCCTCTCTTGTGCATCCTCATGCCAATGCATCAGATCTTATGTTTAATTCTTTGCACACTCATATCAATATAAATATATGTGTTTGCATCCACATGCAAACACACAGATCAGCGTCTCTGTATGTTTAAGGTTTGATCCAGTATTGAATGCTGCAGAAAAAATTATATTTCCTATGCTCATAGTTGTTTCAGTGGAGCTTGAGTGTGTTCTGCCCTAGGCCATGGAAGGGAGGAGGAGACTTGGTGTGTGGGGCACATGGTCTTGGCCAGAGAAATTCATTTGGCTTGTGTGCCCACGGTAAATGACTTTGTCAAGCTGCTCCTCCATGTCCATCTCCCACTGTGTGATTAGAAGCGTGTCAGACCCAGAATCAAGTATCCCGTCACAACCATCAGTAATCACCCACCGCCCCATGTGCTGGGATGCTTCTATCCTCTGTGATGGCCCTGCACAGGCTCATCCTGGGAGGGAAGGCTGACTTTTGTTGGTGTGACAGACAAGAGGTGAATTATGTAGTTGTTGTGTGCCTCCAAGAGAGCTCGTGAGTTATCCTCATGGAAGAGCTTCTCACCTGGCTGTGTTTGAGTCCAGTTCTCAGTCTGAAATCCGTATGTAGGCATGTCTTAAGTATTTAGTGTCAGCACAAGACTTTCATAAAGGTTTCACAAGATCATAGAGCAGTCCTGATTTGGACTCTAGAAGATCAGTAAGTAGGACTAACTTTACATATATATACATGTTTTTTAATTGAGGCATTAAAGACTTCCCTTTTTTCACTGTGTAAAAAGGCAAAAAGTTTTTGCTACTTCAAGGGGAAGTTTGCAATTCAGTTCTTTGCTCTCGCATTACTGGGGGAACCTCATTTTTCTAGGTCAGGATTCTTGGTATCATTTGCTTATGGTGATGATTCCTTAGCACAGAAGTACTCTCTCCCAGATGCTTATTACACATTTAAATGAAACAGTCCTGAGCAAGCAGACAAAAAGCTCTTAACTTGTTTGCAGTAGTTGTTCTAATCAAAGCTCCCTTTTAGGGTTTGTTAACATAGGACTAAGCCTGGGTCTGAACCCTGCCTCTCATTGTGTTCACACTGCTAAGGCAAAGCTGCAGTGCTCCAGGCTTTGAGACTCCAAGGACAGGGTGTCAGATCCCAACTCTACTCTGTGGTGTGGTTTGAATGCAGATGAAGAGGAAGCTCCCCGCATCCATCCTTCATTTCTGCTTATTTGCACCAGCTCCCCCTTTGTCCCACTCCCCATCTCCCCAAAGCTTTCCTGCTCCAAGAAATTCTTAATCCCATCTAAAATGAAGCCACAAGGTCCACTTTCTGTTCTGTTTTAGACTGATCTTAGCGTTGTCCTCATTTATAAGCTGTGTTTAGCAATGTATGGTGGGACAGATGCTTGTGGTCACAAATGCCTCCTGAATATTTTTTAGGTCTTTGTGAAGAAGCTGCCCTGTTGCTGATGTCTTTGCCACTGTTTTTTTATGGCAGGAAGGTCATAAAACAAATGCTGGGCCTTCAGTTAGCATTTTTACTGTGCATTCCCATTGTATGCATGTGTATATGTGAGGATGGGAGCTGCATCTGCGAAGAGCAGATGGACAGAGGAGCTTTTAGCTGGAATCACAAGGTTGTGAAATGCTGGATGCCTTGACCTGTAACATGTGACTGTAAATTCCTTCTCTCTTGTTATGTTTTCCAGGAGTCATGGTCTTTAGCAGCTTACTTACTGGAGGAGGAGGAAAGAAACCCTTTGTATTGTTGGGCAGCAGTTTCTCTTGTCCTGGTAGCTGGTGCTGACACAAGGCTGTTCTTCAGGTGTTGCTTTGATGGATGGTGGCCCTGACACCTACAAAGCAGGAGAGGTGGCAGCAGCCTGCACTTACCTGGGTTTGGTTGAAGAAGAACCTGTGGAGTCTGCGAGAGTGGGATTCAGTGCTGCCTTTCCAGTGTTTTCATTGCATTCCAAATGGAGACTGAGCTTTGCTCCAGCCTAATTGCTGATGGTGATGGCCTGATGAAGTCAACTTGCTATGATGCAGTGCATGTACCACTGAGCACTTGCATTGACAGGTCTTTATTATGCATTAGTATGAAATCCAGCAGCAGATTGACTAAGGCTGGGGTCCTAAGGGTAAAGACCTCTAGCACCTCCAGAGATGGAAGAGGAAGATGTTACTTCATTGTGCTGTAAACTGTCTTTGCACAACCTGGCACTATGTGATGCTGGAGAGCCACAGCTCCCTGCCTCAGCTTGGTGTATTCCAACATCCGTGATTACTTTGGTACTCAAAAATCACCACAGTGCTGAGACAGCACTTTGAGACACACTCCCAAAGGCACTACCAGCTCCTTTTTGGCTGGTGGCAGTGCAAATCTGAGCTCAGTGTTCCCAGTACTGGTAAAAATAGCACTCGGATGCTCCAAGTGTCCCGGCACAGCCAGAACTGAAAGCTCCCAGGATAGTTAGATCTCCATCTGGGAAGGAGAGCAGCCCACACCCGGTATTCATTCTGCGGCATTGCGGTTGAGAGGAGGAGAAGAGGGTTCAGGCTTGCAATGATGAAGACTCCAGAGCTTTCCATGCAAACAATTCACCCTGTTGGCTCAAGAAACATCCCTTCTAGCAAGAGCTTTGAGATTACATGGAGCTATAGCAGAGCCCAAAGTGACAGCTAGCAGCATTTCTTTTGTGACACCTAGACTAGGAAATACATTGTGTGAAAATGAACTCCATTCAGATGTGAGGAAACAGGAGCATATCCTGAGTGTAGCCAGATGTGACCGCCAGCCCTGCTCGTGCAGTGGTTCACATCCGCACATCTCACAGATTTTATCCTGATGCAAGTTCCATTGAAGAGAAGTCACTTAGTGTTTGGGCTATAAAGGACTTGAGCTTTTATCATTTTTTACTATTTACACTATTTTTTTTTTCCCAGGAGAGGATATCCCTGCCATGTTAGCTTGCTGGCTGGAGAGCTAAGGACAGACACACTGCCTGTCAGGCTCTGACACCACTTGTGCTCAATATGCCAAACTGGTTAACCCAGACAACATTAAAAGCTTAACAGAAAAAAATGGGAAGACAAAGATATAAAATGTCCTGTCTGTGTGCCCATATTATGGAAAACAAGGAGACTCAAAAGGCACACAAGTAGAATGGGGGTAAAAGTAAAATACGAGACTTCTCTGAGGATAAAAATATTGATGAGATGAAGTATTGTGCCTGCATGTCATGTGGAGGGTTGAAGTGAAAAAAGAAGTTTACTTGCACAAACACATAAAACCCCTTCTCCTCTTCCATATCTCTTTTCTGTGTCTTTAACTGCACATCTTTCCACCTTTTTAATTTTAAAATGCATGTGGATTAAGCATAGAATTTCCTGTGGCTAAGAGGAATGGGGTCTGATTGATCATAATAAGGGACAGTCTAAATGAAGTGCTTGGACTTGCCCTGGGCGCTTCTATCTGCAGGTGCTGGGAGTCTCTGCCAATGCGAATGACTTTTTGGAATACAAGTGGTTATTTACTGCTGAACCAAGCCAAAGGCTATGCTTCTCCTTGCAGCTCACAGCCCTTGGCCTCTGACAGGAAACGTATTTGGTTTTCAAATCCCTCTCTGACCAAAAAGAAATTCCAGCAAAATAGCAATAAACACCCAGAGAGTCCCATTTTCTGCAGGAAAAAAAGCCCATGAGCTTGTGTTTAAAATGAAGTATCCTGTGACTAATCTATTCTAGGACCAGGATGGGGTCAGCTTGTTGTTAGTGAGAGGACCTGGGAGAAGGCCACCCCACCCCATTTGTCACCAACCCTCCTCTTAGAAACTCAAATATCACCAACATAATGTTTTCAAACAACGATTGCAAAAGGCTTCACTGTTTGATCCTCCTCTTCTCAGTTTGTCATTGATTTCTCCCCATCAAAATAGTTTGTGCAACGAATCCCAGCTGTACCGCTGGCACTTTGCTAGCCAGTAAATACAATCCAAATGTTAATTCTCTGGAGCCGAGAGCTCCGTGCCAAGAAATGAATAATCTGTGCGAGGCTAAACAAACAGTTTATTGACGGGGTGGGGTGGGGTGCAGGTGGGGGGGTGGCTGGGCTGAGAAGCAGGCAAGCCCAACCAGAAGGACATCAAAGCTGCTTCTGTCAGAAGGCTCAGTCACATGATTTGTTTTCTCTTGCCGCTAATTCAGTTATGTGTTAAACTACTAATATTCCCAGGCAACGCTGTGAGCGCTTTCCAGCCCAAATGCAGCAGGCGGGAGAAGTGGATGTTTGCACCCTGTCCATCTGAACTTGCACTTTTTGTCTGTTTTGTTGTAGGAGTACAGTGGATGCCCTCAGGTCCAGAGATCCAGCAGCCAGGCAACTCAGTAGGTTTGTCTCTGCTTTATAAATGAGGCAAACTGGAAGTCAATAGTGGCATTTCTCTGGCAGCTGATAGAGGCAATTCTGCTGAAATTTAAACTAACATTTAAATTCCCTTTTAAAAACTTTGCACCTTTTTCCTTTTCTGCACAGGAGGTCAAGACCAGAAGCAGGATTAGAGCCTAAATCTCTCATGTCCCAAGCCAGCAAAAGTGCAGACCAATCATTACATACACTACTGGACCCTGACCCCAGCTATGTGTTGCAGTAATCCACTTTGCAAATTTTGGGCCAAAGCCAAGGCAGGATCACAGGGATGCCACTCAGCCATGTCTCATCCTTCTTCCAACCTGCTGCACCATTACGACATGCTGTCTGGACTTTTTGGGGTTTTAGGAGAGAGGGACTGGATTGTGTTTGAAACCCAAACCCAGTAAAAAACAGAGGCACAGATTTTAATCTTAATTTTAAAAAGAAAAGACACACTCCAATTGTACAAATGCCACATGCTAGGTGAAATATAGGAACATGTCTCTGGTTTTTATTCTAGTTCTCAGCAGTACCTCCACTTTTACAGTCCTCCTCATGGCAAAGAGCGTCCTTCCCACCCAACACTGTGCCCATGCTGGTGGTGTGCCTGTGCTGGTAGTGTCTCTGTTAGAGATGTCACCTCTCGGACAGATCTGGCCAGGTTACAACTTGTAGGAGATGTGGGGTTCCCTGGCTACCAGCACAACCCTCAACACCCAGCATCACACAGGTAGGGAAAGGTGAGGGCCTGCAGCGTGATGGTTTAATAAATAAAAGGCTGGAAAAGTCACCAGGGAGGGTGGTGTGATGACAGGTTATGGAGTCACATGCATGAGTAGTTAAGTCCATTGAGGGTTAATCTAACTCAGGTACTGATGTAGGCATTTAGATAGTGGATAACTCATGCTGTCATTAGCCTGTCAGCATTACAGCAGGAAGATTATATCTTCACAAGAACATATTGATCTGGAAAGGGACGTGTGAGGCATGACCAAGATTTTCTATGCTGTCTTTTACCACCTGCTTTTGTGCTGATCAAAAATGCTTAATGTGTGTGGTAAGTGTAAGGAAAGCCATGTTTTCCTCTAGGTTGGAGAGATGTTTCTTTTTGCCCTCTTCCCATTATCTTGGGTGCAATCTAAATATCTTGTTACTTACACAGCCCATTCATTTTTATGCTGATGGAGCAGTGAAGACAAGACCAGTGCCTCTGTAGGTCTACCACAGTCTTTTGCAGAGAGACTCACACTTGCTGCATATGTGCTCTGAGCAGCCCAGATGCAGGACAGCTCTGAACTGGAAGCTGGGTGCATGACATAGGACTTTGCTGGAGCTGGTAAGTCTCTTAGCAGATGACTTACTGGCTCAGTGATTGCAGTGTGATGAAGTAGATCCCTGGGGTTTGGAACAGAATCGGTTCTTCTAGATATTCTGACCTTTGGAAGAGTCTTCCAAAGTGGGGTGCCTAGAGATTTATCCCAACACTGGCTTTCTTCTACAATCCACCATAAAATGGCAGCTTATGGCCTTCATATGGGGAGAATGTATTGTGAAGGACACAAGGAGAGGACAAGTGTTACAGCCGTAAATATTTTGGTATTTAAATGCACTGAAAGACAGTTTAAGGATGATTGCACTGGCAAATCCATCTAGGGTAAACAGTGCTCTAAAAGCAACAGAGTTCTGGTTGCATAGCATGTCCATTCCCAACAGAGATAATTTGTTGGGCATGGACATGAGACAGATGGAATAGAGATGGTCCTCAAAACCATGGCACGGTTGTGTTTGCAGTGTTTTCAGGTGACCACTCAAAGGTATTGACCATGTGGTAACCTGTTGGAAATTAGGCAGTTGGCAGGCATGTAAGGACTGAAAGTGTGTGAAAGAGTCACACTTGACAGGATATCTTGTCCTGCTAGTGGTTAGTATCAGGATTTCTGACAGCATTTCATGACCAGCTAAAGGCAGGATTTTTTCCCATCCTACCTCATATAGGTTGGAAAATCATTTTGAAGTAGAATTTTGCAGTATGAAGTTTGACCTTGGAAAGGACCTTAAGATCATCCAGTTCCAGCCGTCCTGCCATAGGCAGGGATGACTCACACTAGACCATGTCACACGAGACATGGGTATCTTCATGTTCCTGGTTCCCTAGGTTTGGGGATGGGTGCAAGAAGTTAGCTAAGTTGAAATGGATGATTTTTGCTCATTGCTAATATGAGAAAATAAAGGTAACTGATAATGGAGACACTCTCCAATGTCTCTGCACAGGCTGTTGTCCTCCAGACCTGTTCCCAGCAGGGATGAACATGGACAGGAAGAGAAAGCAGTTGTGCTTCTTTTCCCCATGCTCACCCCAAAGCACTGCCCAAGATGTGAGCAGTATTAAAACATTTTCTTCTTCCTTGTGAGTATTCACTCTACACAGTCTTGTGCTTCCAGACTGGACTGGAAATACCTGGGGAAGCATGAGAGGCCAAAAGTCTCCCAAGAACTGTCAAATTTGGCATCCTAATGTTGACACTGTTTAAACAAGAACTTGCTCTAAGACTCCCAAGATGAAATTATTTTCAATACTGCAGTGGGAACCAGCAGCTCTTGGTTAAGAGGTTCAATGAGCACATTGGCTTGTCCTAAATCCTCCTACTCAGACTGGGAGACTCTGTCATTTGTGGAGACCCACTGGAGGGTTGGTGGATGTGTGCAGGGCATTAGGCACCATATGCACGCACTGTTCAAGTGCTCCTTAAAGTGCCTGCATTTTATTTATTCAAGCAGAACCAGGGCTCTGGGTGAATGACAAAGTATCACTTCATCTCCCCTTAAACACAACCACAAATTAGGACTCAACATTAAGATCAGAGCAAATAGCTCGCTAACTCATGTGTCTGCACATGAAATGCCTGGAGCCAACTCTTCCTCCACAACATCCTGGCTGAACTGGCCGTTTGCAAAGAAGCAATACTGCCTTAGTAGGGCTGTACAAAGGTGGCTATTCCTTGTGCATTGGCTACAAGATAATATAACACACATGCAAGAAAAAAAAAGACATGCAGAGAGGAAGAGAAACAAGCATTCCTCAAGAAAGCAGAATAATGCGATGAGGCAAGGCTCCCTGTGGTCTGCTGTTTGAAAACAGGCGGGCATTGAGCTGTCATTACCAGCCTCCATCATTTGAGGGCACCCTAGTCTTTGATGTTGGCTGCAATTAGCTGCGGGAGTAGCATAGCAGCCATCTCTGGTGATGGCAAGTCTTTCATTGAAATGCTCTCTTTCCACCAACGCTCCAGGTCAGTGCTGCTGGGACTTGCTTTTTTTCTGATGGCATGAGCACGTGCTGGGCTCGCAGACTACCAGCTTTATTGGTGTATTGAGGATTGGAGGTGAATTGCCTAAAGGAGGGATGAGCTGGCATGCCAACACTGCTATTGATTAATGCTAATTATCATTTAATTTAACCTCCAATTAGTTTTAATCAATTGTCACATTTTCTCTGAGTATTTCTGCAAGGATGATGTACAGTAAGGAAGATAATTGTCACGAGCTTTTCCTTGCTTCCCAGATAGGCATTTTCTAACTATTTCTTTTTTTAATAGAGCTGGGTGAACAATTTGTTCACCAAATTTGGCTGCTGCTGCTTTGTGTGCCTCAGAACTGTCTGTAAGCATAGTTTGAGTCTGTTCCTTGGTACAAAATTTTGCATCACAGAATACTGGTTCTTGGTCTGTATGATGTGTTGCAGCCATTTGATCCTGGAAATTCAAGCAGGGTGGTTTCACTTTAATCAGGCATGTGGTAGGGCCGCATGGCTCTGGCCCCAGTGGTGTTGTCAGTCTTAACTCTGGGGATCCAGTTTTGCATGAATTTCCCATATCTGTTTCTTAAAAGGGTGGTCACATTCACGTTTAAGTCACCCAGGGCATTTCCTTTCAAAAGGGGAAAGCAGGGAGATAGAGCAGTTACATGTGTTCGTCTGGGTGGATCATCTCCCAGTCTTGAATCCAAGGTCTAGCAATCATCGAACACCAACTCAACGTCTTCTCCCAAGGGACTAATCCCTCTCTGTTACAGCATTAGCCCTCTTAAACACTCTCCTATGTGGTTTTCTCACTGGAGCTGGAGAAACTGGTTTTGTTTGAATATCAGTATGACAACCTGACCTTTCCGTGTTGTATTTGAATAGATGGTCACAGAATATATTCAGAGGTACTTGTCCAATACTAATAATAGCTGCCTGTCCAAGTGAATTACTGAAGAAGTATCAATTCATTAATCACCCTCACTGATTTTGTGTACATCACTGATGAACCATCAGGTAACATTCCCTGAAGGTCAATAAATTAGGGCAGTTATCCAAGATTACCTTCTGAGATCTCTCTGAATGCTAAGGGAAAAGTGAGCAGAGCACAGTCCTATCTATTCTTGCCGCGGATCAAAAGCTACTCAACAATACCTCAGGGCATCAAAGACAGCCGATAGATCTAACAATAACATCTTGGAGCCCTGATATTCATCTGTAACCTGGACTGCCCGTGCAGTGCAGTCTCTGTGCTGTACTCAATCTGTACCCAGACCAACATGGGTCAAGAAAGGCTGAGACAGTCAGGTACTCAGGGAATTCACTTCCTTTCACAACTTTCTCATTAACCATGCCCACACTAGAAGAACAGAAACAACACAGCCAGATTGCCGGCATCCAGGAATAGCTTGTTTGGACCCCTTTTCTGAGCTTCCCAGAGATATCTTGCGCACAACGGCTGTCCTGATTTCAGGCAGAGCAGTTTCTTTCCCCTGTGGCACTGATCAAAAGCCATGGTGGATAATGCAGGTTCAATTCAGCTGGTGGGCAGGTCATGTCCCCACCACCAGTGCTGCTGCTCATCTTCAAGTCTCTGCTGTGACCTGAAAAGAGGTAGTGGTGGTGTAGGAAGGTGGTTGTGCTCCTATCCCTGCTGCTGGCAAGGCTCTCACTTGGGCATCCCATCTCTGAAAGGTTTCCTCCTTTCCATGAAGAAGATAGATATGAAGAGCCTTGTTGGTGGAGGACTGAGAACTTCCTTTGTGACAGAAAACAGGAGGACTCTGATGTCTTGTAGGAAATACATAGTTCATCACAGCACTACGTCCCAACAATGCTTTAGTTCTATTTTAGAAAATAGAAGATCAACTTATGTGTACAACAAAGCTCTTCCTCCTCCTACCCAACCCACTTTATCCCCAGTGAGTCAAGTTACATAGGCTCAGATGTCCCAAGCCAATAGTTATGGCTTGGTTCAACATTATTTCATTATAACCATTTAGGTTACAGGAGAACTTTAGTGAAAAACAAAACTATGGTAAAGGAAATCCATTGCTCCAAAGGAACGAAAGCTGACCTTGTGCTCGCCTTTGTGCATGGGCTGGATAACAAACCCATTGTAAGATTTAAATGAAAAGAGAAGGAAAGCCAAAGCTTGTTTTGTTCATACAAACATGGGACTTTCGATTTACTTTTCACAGAGCTTTGACTGGGCAACAGAAGAAATGTGAGCTATCTCACAATGTTCCCTTGGCATAACATGGTGCTTTCAGTCTCATTATTATTGCATTATATGTAGCACATCTGTTACTGGTCAAGAGCCAAACTATTTAATTCTATTAGATACATCTATACAGCTAAGTGATAATCTACACCAGGTTTATGGAACAAGCACTTAATTCTTGGCAGGGAGCAGCTCAAGACTTGATACAAGAGCAACAGAATATATGCAGTGTAGTTGTAGATCAGTGTCATAAACTGGCCAGAAATCATTTCTGCATTCTTCAGCATGCAGGCATTCCAGTGTGGGAAACTATTCATTCAATTTATTGTTCTAACATCTGTAAGCTATTGGACAGGGGGGAGGGGAGAGGCAGAAGAGGAAAACGCTCAGAGGGAAAAACGTTTACCTAACAAAATACTAACTCTTTCAGGGGGTTTCATGTCAGCACTCTGTAAATAATAAGAGCCTTTTAATGCACATGTGGTAGTATTTACTTTGTGGAGAGGTACACAGGATCCTGTCTTGTTCAGAAAGTTTTGTGCCCCACACTGTTCAGGCATACAGTTTTTGCCGCATGTATTTTGTCTTAATCCATCTTTCATCTTTCTGAGCACAAGTACCAAAACCAAAGTCACATCGTGTCGCCTCTGCTTGCAAGCACCTACAGCTCAGGCTGAACCTCATAACACTGAGCTGAAAGAAAGAGATCAGCTCTTTGACTCAGCCCTCCCATCATAGGGCACACAACAGCTCTGGCATGTGCCGGATGTCAGGTTGGATCCAGGTGATTTTTCTGCCTCCTTTCTACAAGACCCTTCCAAATTTTAGGAGGGAAAGCTCCAAGCCATGTGTCCATCCCAGGAAAGCAACTAAACACGGTTCTACCCTCATTTTGGGGAAGAGGAGGAAGGGCACCGGGAGGTGATGACTTGCTCAGGGTTGCACAGGAAGCCTGCAACAGAGCTGTAATGGGAGCCAACTCTATGAACTGTCAACAGTGTCTCCACCTTTATCCACCAGACCATCCTTCCTTTCTCTACACTGAAGAATTGAAACAATTCCAAAAAAGAAAGAAAAAAAAAAAAAAGGAAAAAAAGAAAGAAAGAAAGAAAGAAAAAGCCACTCTCCACCTGCAGAGTTTTCTGACCTTCCACTGACAGGACTTTTATTTTTCTCCCATCCTCCCCCTGCCCATTTTTTGTTCTCTCAGTGGAAGTAATTGGATCTATTTCTGAAGGAAGTGATGTCAAGAGACCTGGGTGTTCCAGGAATAGTTATTTCCATATGATCTGAGCAGGTTCTTACATAGTGTCACACATACGTTGTAATTTAAACAGAGCTGGCTCTTTGGACTGAAGGCCATTTTCTAAGAGTCTCCAGCTGGAGAGGAATTAATTTCTCATGGCCTTTGGGGAGCAGCAGCACCCTTAACTATCTGCTGTCTCCTCCAGCACCAGGTGCCTGAAATTTCCCTGAACCAGTTTATCCTGAGCCTGACCTTATAGAGGTAAGAATACTGATTGACTTCAGAGGTCCTGCTCTGCTATGGGTGAACATGGCTGATCTCCACTGGGCATTGCAGTCAGCAGACTGGTAACACCAGAGAAATCATTCCTGGTTGCCACCAATGGTACTTGAGTTCTCATAAGAAAACCCCAGTCCCTGCACCTGAATTTACAAACTGAATCCAGGAGGGTAAAAACAGGGCTCTGAATGAAGAGAAAAGGCCATGATTCTGTACTATAATTAGGCTATGAGCTTTAGGGACAAGTGCTGTCTTCCTCCTTCCGGTGGAGTTGTATAGCAGCTAATACTTTTAGGTCTTGGCTCATGACAAAGGTCTGACATACAACTATAGTGCCAAAATAATAGCATTAAATACTAGTAATTACATAATGAGGTAATAAATAGTAATAAAACCTTGGAGGGAGGCCAAGTAGAAGAGTCTCCAAAGGTTGTGCTTCCCCCTACTACTCCTGATCCTGTATTGTATGTGGCCTTCAAACCTAAGTGAGGTGGAGAGGTGTAAAGAAATGAGACTCTCACTTAATATGAGTGCACCCAGCACCTAGGGAGAGAATGAGGACGGAGAAAGGTCTGTGCCTTGCTTAGCCCTACATTTTCCTTCCTGCCCAGCACAATGTCCTTCTGACCATCCAGAGCAATACCAGGTCTTGTCATTGGTTTAGGGGCTTTCAGAGGTCATTTTAAAATCATGTCATGATTCAGCATTATACTTGCATTTCCCAATCACTCCTTGAGTTTGCCCAAAGCAAAGCCAATGACTAGCTTATGCTTGTTAGGTTTCAGACACAGCCCTGACCTGTCTTGTCCCTCTAGCCAAAGGTCTTGGGCAGAGCCATTCAGGAGGAACTGGTCATTGTTGACAACAGCAATTGGTACTGGATTTGTCAATGTGTGGACATGTAAAAGTTAATTAAACAGTAGCGGGTTTCTATTCATTAAACAAATAACTCCCACCCCATGTGGTCTGGAGGCGCCGTTTAGCGAGGCTCACTGGAGGAAGGAGTCACCAGTGGCTGAACGTCTGATTTCTAGCTAGGATCTTCAATGTGATCTTTGCTCTCTAAGGAATGGGAATCAGAACAGGCTTGTCCTTTATACCAGCCAGCCTGCTCCCACCAATGGCTTTCTGAGCCTCTGTGGGGAAGGATTTATGAAGACTTCAAATACTTTCTTGAATACAGGGAAGGAGAAATAAAAAAACTCACATGGTAAGAAAAGTTACATGTGGTTTTTACTGTTTATTTTCCATTAGCTTTGCTAACTGTTCCAGAGTGTTGTATTTTGTGAGTGTCTTCCAGAGTTACTGGTACACATGCAGAACTTTCATACTGACATCCAGAAGATCACTTATGCACAGCATCAGCTCTGGCATCACTTCCCTGTGCAGAGGGCAGTCACACAAATAACAGTAGTAAAACTCATGTTCAAAACTTTGAAGGCATTACCATCAACCCCACCAGAATCACTCTGCTGCTTTTCATGGCACCATTTCTCTCCTTCCTGCTCACAGCCCACCATCTATGCAAATCAAGTATTCTGTCATTGAGCGGCAAGCTTATTTTTTTGCAGTTTGTAGCTTTTAACTTTCCAAAATAAAGGAGGTTTTGATTTGGATTGGATTGGTTTGGTTTAGTTTTGGTCCATATCATTTCAGCAAACCCAGTGATATGCTGGCAGCACAGGCATTGCATAATAAAGTTAGGTGATTTCTGCAGGCAGGGAAAAGCTTCAGTTACAAAAATCAAGCTCTTAGAAGTGGTCCATGATCTCTTAAAAGTCTGTATTCATCAGTTTAAAACTACTGATGTGATAATACCAATTCCTGATGCTGGGCTTAAAAGAAAGGACTCTCACCCATCCTTCTGTGCAGTCTTCCTTTTTCACATTGCTTGCTTAAACACTTGACAGACATCAACCTTGATAGACAACAACTTGCTTGTACACTTGATAGACAACAACTTGCTTATACACTTGATAGACAACCACAACCCTAGAAGGTGTCAACACTGTTTTGTTGCCATTGTTAGGTCTTGCCATTGTCTAGAGTGAAGGACTCAGGACATGATATCAGAAGGCTACTGAGAAAAAATGAGTGACAGGCATTTAATTTCCAGTGCTACTTACCAGGTATTTTTTCTTGTACTATTGCCATGAGAGAGAAAACAATGTAAATTGAGTACCCCAAGGGGAATAGCTTGTTGTAATTTAAGATTAAGCCTGAAAAATTAATGGAGGATCTAAGCTACTGGTATTTTATGTAGCAGAACACACCATGTTCCTGGAGTGATATGTGGCACCTCAACTGGGCTGAAGCCTTGGTTTTGGTATCATCACAAATCCACCTTTGCGGAGATTAAGGTGTTTCTGCCATCCTCTGTAATTCTACCTGCAAATTCATCTGCCAACTGTAATCCACTGGGACCATACAATGGCAGTACAGCTGCCATTGTAAGAAAATGTTCATCTGTCCATCTACAAATGTAGGATTCAGTTTTTCTCAATAACATCAGCATGAGACTGTGGAGGGAGCACCAGGATAGGAAAAGCCAAGCAAATAGCTCCTGGGACTAGTGTGGATCTGCTGACAGCTCACACTGCTCACTGGAGAAAACCCTGGCTAGTGGAAGCTCAGTGGTCATGCTGTTGGGCAAGAATTTGAGATGCTTGGGTTTGTTTCCTGGTTTTCCATATTTCTGTGCCTCAATTCCCCACTTCTGAAAATGGAATTGGTAGGGGATCACACATCCTTCTTGAATGTTGTGAGGGCAATGGCCTTATAAATCCCACGTGGTTATAGACTCAGTCACATGGCACTGCCTTCTAGAGCCTACAATTCTCCACATCCCTATAAAATAACCATTAAATCATCTGCAATGCAGCCAGCTTAACTGTAATTCTGTAAGACATGAATTGAGGACAAGTAGCTAACAGAAGTGGTCAGAAAATGTGGGAATCTTTTCAAGGAAAATATTAAAATAGCTTTTGCATTTATTTTTCTGAATTTGTTGGCTTTTAGGTCAGTAAACTTTCCCTGGGCAACCCATTCCAGTGCCTCACCAGCCTTACAGTAAAGAACTTCTTTTCTATATCTAACCTGAACTTCCCATTTCAGTTTGAACCCATCACCCCCTGTTCTATTGCTACAGCCCCTGATGAAGGGAGAAATCATTTCCCAGAGCCCCTTCTGTAGCAGTGTGGTGAAAGAAGACCACAGTGCAGGGCTTGGTGATAGGTGCGAATAAGAAGCATAGAAGCAGGATGCTGGAGCTGGGAACAGGAGGAAGGTGGGGGGACAGGGACCAGTGTGGGGCATGGCCAAGAACGCAGCGAAGGGCCGTTCATAGATCTACAGATGCTTGAATTAATTGGCTGCTGTTTACAGCTTGGGTTTATTGCTCAGCTTTCAATTAACTGTTTCCGGATTTAATCTCACAAATGTTCTACCTTCTTCCTTGTTTAATCCAGCAGTCTAATGGCAAGCTTATTTATGCAGATCAATACTGTTTACAAACATGAAAGCCGCCTGTCAGTTTTTGAACTTTAGACGTGATGGCATTGGTTATCAATAGCTGAAGCAGCCCCAGCAGGTGGCATGTCAATATGCAGCCAGTCAATATTCATGGAGAAGCCAAGATTAAAACTTTTTTTATAGCAGGAGTAGGAGGGAGCTGCTTAAACTCCTCATCATATTCATATATGTGGAGGATATAGTCCCTGTTCTGTTTAGTTGTAGCCACCTCAATGGAGCACTAATGAGAATAATCAGGTTATTCAAGAACATGTGTGGTAGTAGGGAAAATAATTGTTCCCACAATCTGCTCCCTTTTGCCCTCCCTCAGCCAGCTCACCTGCAATGGTGTTTCCCTCTATATTAAAATATTTGAAGTAGCAATAGGGGATACCTGGCTTGCTCTCTGCACCCGCACCATTGATTCGAATTGAAATTACTGAAGGTATTAGGTTATTTTCCACTTATTCTATTGACTTCAGTGGGGATGGAAAAAACATTCAGAAAATGCTTCCTTGAAAACAAAGTATGAAAACCCAGTTTTTGATGATGGAATGCATGGAAAGCAGCACTTGGTATGAGCCCTGTGGCCTTGGACCTGCTCTTTTGGATTTTTGTGGGCAACTGAGGCATAACTGTGAAGTGAGAAAGGTGCATTTTCTGCCTGAGCTGCACAGGTATGAACTACACAGGGTTCCAGTCCTTCAGGGACTGACACGTGCTTATCTTCTTGCTCTAGATGTAGTCTCTGTTAAAGTCAGTGGCCCAGTTTTTAACACACTGAGTCAATCATTTGCAAATCTCTGAAAGAGCAGAGCTGAAGGTGAGTCAGTCACTAGGCAGGCCTAGTGGGAGCTTTTCTTGAGAAGGATTACAGGTATAAATGTGGAACACAGAGCCTCAGCCTGAATCTTTATGATAAAACCTTAACCTACCAAGGCAAATGAGACCAGGTTTGCCAGTGCCTACTGCTTATTTCTGGAGTGCTCCCATCACAAGCTGCATGCAGGGACCAAGCCCCTGCTGTGCTGGGAATGGTACAAGCATAGCTAATTGTATATTTGGTATAAACACAGCTCTTACACAGTTGTTGCGCCTTCCATAAATGCATTTCTAATAATCAGCAGACAATAGCATGGGCAAGCCAGAAGCATCACACAAAGCATAAGAATAAATTGCATTTAATTACAAGGAGAATCTAATTAAGCCTGATTTTCTTAGACCAGTATTAGACTGGGAGTAACTTCATACACATTAATAGAGTTGTAGCACATGTGACCCACGGTATAATGACAGTGACTACTCAGGGGTGGATTCTCAGATTGATGCGCGGCATGACACTTACTCCATTCTTTAATTTCAAAGATGCAATGTAGATCATTTCTATGCAGAGCATTAGGGCTCCAATACTTTTTTTACCTTTGTGTCTTAGCTTTTTATTTTTGATTATTGGCAGCATTTGCTGACATTTCCAATCTGTTTGTTCTAATGCTCATTGTCATTATGTAGCCAGGAACAAGACTCTTGGGGCAGCAGCCACAGTGTTCACCTTGGGGTCCCGTGGCCTCTGCAGATCAAACACCCTCGGTAGACTCCCAGGGTGGTATTTTGTTCTCTAGGTTCAGAAAGAATTTGGTGATGTTTCAATTTTGATTCTTCCCATAAGATTCACGAAAGGGGGAAAACAGGACATCAGGAGGGGAAGAAAATGGGGACATCATGGGAATGCCAGGCCAGCATCTGGCTTTGCAAAACCAAGCTGTACTTCGAAGTAATGCACCCCTGTACACAGGCGGGCTGGTTAGAAGCTGCTGATCTGTTCTCTAGCAACTTGTGGCACACCGCAGCCTTTGTAAGGCTGGCAAAGTGGGAGCAGCTAATCAGTTCCACTTTATTCTTCCTAGCCACAGACCTTCGCCTGCAAAGCACAGCGCCTTCTTTAATAGTGACATCTTGAGCGCCTTTCAGAGTCTGCTTGAAAGCAAATATAGGCCTTTTAATAGGTTATTTTAATGCATTAAACTACGGAGAGAAGGAAGAGAAGAGGGGAAAAAAAATCCCTGGCACATACATCTCTGCAAAAGTTTCAGAGTCTGGAAGGATCTGATCCAGAAACAAAAGCCCTTTGAATCTCTCCCCTTCCCTGCTCCCCCAAGCCTGGCTCCCCCTCCCCTTCCTTCCTCCACTTCTCCCTCCTCCCGCTGAGCAGTAACAGTGCCAACTTATCAGATACTTTTAGCTGCCAGCTTCCCAGATACTTTCCTTTGAATGTGACCTGGCAGCAGCTTGCTGCAACTTTTGAACTGCTATATATGTCATATGCTAAGAAGAAGAAGCAGCTGAAGTATAATGACTACTGGAATACGCGATTCAAGACAAAGTCGAAACGCTTTCAGTGGGGAGCGCGAGGCAATTTATTTTAACTCATAAGGCAACTTTGCTATCCAAAGGGAAAGGGGGGTGGGGAGGCAAGCAGGATAATCGCCGTATTTTATCTTTACCTGAGGGCTGCGAGTCCATCGCCAGCATCCACAAATTGCCCCTCATGACAGCCCTGAGGTACCCATAAGAGTTTGAGGTGAAGAAAGAGGGGGAGCAATGGAATGTGCCTGGCTGGCAGGGAGGCACCTCAGTGATGCCACATGTCCCTGACCCAGAGGAGAAAAGGGAAACTGAAGCAAACTGGCTCGTGCTGCTGCAACAAGTCTGCTGCAGAAATAATACCATGGATCGACCCCCCGGCTTTCCACTTCTGCAGTGCCAATGGGATCCCTCTGTTACATGAAGAAAGCAAAATTCCCAACAATCCAAAATGCACATGTAAGCAAGCAAGTGGCTAAGAATTCCATGCCAGTGCTGGCTCAGGAAGAGTCTACTGTAAGAGTGATGGCCATTCAGTGTTAATTGGACTTTTTTACCTTTCCTTTGGTAACAGATGGATTTTGACAGGTTGTTTTAAAATTGCACAAAGCAGTTCCAGAAGGAAGCATCTGATTAAAAATATAACAGCCAAACCTCACCAACAGAAATACCCCAATTTCATTCAGAAGAAACAGCTGTGGTTTCTGAAACAAAATATATTCTCTTTTAGGGAGGTGGAAATGAACAGAGACATTTACAGTGCTGAGACACAGTGCAAAGTGTCATGGCCTATGAAAAAGTTGTTTCAAGTCATTGGTGTATGGTTTTCAACTTCTGTCTGCAAGGAAATGTTTGAATTCCCAAGCTTTTTGTTTCAGGAGAGAGTGGATGCAGTTTTCACAGTCTGTGGGTTATTCTGTACAGTGGAAGAGCTGGTTCTCAAACAGCTCTCACTCTAATACATTTAATTACTGCAATGCCAGAGATCTTTCTGCACGTAGGTACCAGTTGAGGCTGCTATTGAAGGACCAGGAATGTTGAGGCTAGAAGAAGGTGGTTCAAGATGTTCCCTTCAGTTTCCAGGTTGTATTGCTCCCTGCAGTAGTGCTCCTTGCACTTCTATCTACCCCTCCCTGAAACAGGTAGACTAGTAATTGATTGCTATAAAGTTTATTAGTGTCTTTGGCACATTTCAGCAGATGCAGATGAAGACCACCTTGGCCCCAAGGAGTTTGCTGGTACACTGCCACCCTCACCAGGGCTTGGCAAGAGACTTAATACAATAATTTCACAAAGTGCTTTGAGATCAGGGGATGAAAGCTGCTACAGAAGTGCAAAATATAATGATTAATTGCCTTTTCTTGGTGGGAAGTTGCTATCATCTCTTCACTTTCTATGACTGGCAAACCGGAGGGAGTATTTAACTTTTAGAAAAACCCAACATCTTTACAAAGTAACAAATTAAGATGCAAATCTGGAGGGTTTCCCCCCCCCTTTTTCTTTTTTTCCCATTTCTCTCTTTCTCTCTCCCCCCCCCTTCTCTTTATTTTTTTTTTCTTTTTGCTAATTGGCACAAAATTAATGACTGCGTTTCTGACTGAGCAGATGCTCCCGTCAAAAAAGGCAGATTTGGAGTTTCTCTAACCCTCCTTTTAAAAACACATCAAGAAGGCAGCAGCATGTGGCAGGTCAGAAATTAAGCAAAGGTAACTGTACAGATTGTAAAGAACACAAAGGAGGTTTTGTCTGTGTGTGAGGGAGTGTGGGGGGTGCTATTTCTCCCCACCGCCCCCTCATCACTCTCTTTTGTTTTAACTTCCTTGCATTGGATTTTATGGGGGTTGGGGGGAGTGTTTCTTTTTTGTGGTATTTTTGTGGTTTTTTCTCTTTTTAAACCCATATTCCACTGCAGCTCACAATTAGCAGCCAGGCCTCTGGGACCTAATTAACCAATTCAATTAACAAAAAAAGCATACAAGTCACCCTGACATTTGTCAGCCATTAGGAGGGATGTCAGGCTGGCAGGTTCTACCGACACATTAATGATGATTAGCTCATTTGCAGCTTACTTTTACCCCAGGTGTCCACCTGGAGAGATGGGCACAGAGCACTCAGCAGACAGGGAGAGGGGCTGGGGCTGGGAAAAGCTTTACTGCAACTGTGGTGACCCTCAAAGGGAGTTTTGACCTTTTATTGAACGTATAATCAATAAGTTTTTTGCCTCAGTTAAGAGAAGCTGCTGTCCCCTCATCTGGCTACCATGCTAGCTAACCTTCAGAGGAGAGCTCGCCCAAAGAGCCGGGGGACCAGTGCTTGCCCTAGGGGCTGAAAACCCTTGTTTTTCAACTCCTTCAGTAGGAGAGAGGCCTTTAGAAACATTTTCCTTGTCGATAACGCTGTTTGCTTGCTTACCGCAGCAGGGCTCCTTCACTTGGCTGGGGCTGTTTCTTAGTTCAAGCCAAGCTCTTTGTTCTCAGGATTGATTAACTACAGTACTCTATATAATATAGGCAGATATTTATATGGACGTCGCTTCCGTTCTTGCCTCTGATCTCCTTTAATTTAACTCCATTTCCCCAGCAGCTCTGATTTAATAATAAGTGGCTGATTGTTACGGAAATGAAACCAAGAGAAACATTGGCAAAGAGCACTTCCAGGATGGAGGGGTGTTTGATCCTTTGGGGTTTTTCCCTTCTTTTCCAGCACCTGAGAGCAACTTTCCTTTCCTGCCTGGGTGGCCAACTCCAGGTCGCCCAATATTACTGGGGGATCTTGCTGTCCAGGGCAGAGCCACATTTGGCTCCCTTGGAGCCACTGCCCAAAAGGACACCCTTAGGCTTGCTGAAGCAAAAGCATCACTGAGATTTGCTCTTGGGGAGACATTCAAGGAGCTGGCCAAGGTTCATGAACCCATGAATCTTGGTCAGCCCCCTTGCCCTATGGAGGCTGTGAGAGTATCTTGGGTGAGTGATGGGGACACATGTTCAACATGTTGCAGGACTCTGTATCCATAAGGATCCTGCCAGCACCCTGCTTCACCCTGCCCAACCTTCCTGCCTTTCATTCTCCTCCACACAAGGCAGCTCTGTTGCAGCAGGGTGCTCATAGTGTTGTGTGACATAAAGTCACAATAAATGACATGTACAGGAATCAGCAGGAGCCTCTGCAATGGGAATTGCAGCTCCCCTCTCATTTGGACCCATTTGACCATGCTTCTCCAGGAGGCCAGAGCATATCAGTTTCCTTCTTGTTGCTTCTTATTGTTGTCCATCACACTGCTGGCCAGCCAACAGCTAACAGCAAACTACAAACAGCTGCCTTGATTTTGGCTTTTTGTGAGTTTCCTGCCTGCAGGAAATGCCTCTTCGCATTCAGAGGCAGCAACAGCAAAGTGCAAAGCCCTAGTGCATCATCTCTGAGCTGGGGAAAAAGCCCAGTGAGCAGTTCAAAGGCAATCAGGTGCTTTCCTTAATTTCGATTAAATCCTAACTGCACCTTTGCATTGGCTAATCACAGAGGGGCTGATTCAGCTCCTTCTGCAAAGCAGGACCTGTATCAATAGCCAGAGCCAAACACTCCTTCCCGGAAATCTGCGGTGCACAATAGTAAATACAGAGAATCGGGACTATTCATGTATTAACAATGCAGTGGCAGCAGCCCTTTATTGTCACGCACATTGTTAAACCCACAAAGAGCAACTGGTAGGTTAAATCTATTTTAGCTGGGAAAGCTTGACAAAAATCCTTGCCACCAAGCATTTGATACTGATCACAGTGTCACATCAGGGAACAGCGAGCTCAAAAGAACGAGTCATTTTTTTCATTTCTGAACTTTAGAGGCAGCGGCCTCTCCTCTTCGTGGCTCCCCAGGTCTTAGTTCTCTTAGTAGGAGGTGGGCTTTTTTCCTCTCATTTTTCTCCTTCGTGACACTCAATGAGAGCAAATTCAGGGAGGGACACAACACAAGGGGGAGGGGAAATAAAAAGGCAGAAAACATACAATGCTGTATTGAGGCAACACAGGTGGATGGGGAATGTGAACAGAAGCTCCTTTCTCGATGGAAATCAAATCCAAAGCTTGGGATGGCAGCAAAGGGTGTGGCTTACGAGGCAGCAGGACAGCTCGGTGGCGAATGATCACAGTATAAATGGCTGTCCCCTCATATGGAAACATCCAACCCAGAGCATCTCCCTGAAATAAATACCTTGGAATCATAGAATCATAGAATAGTTAGGGTTAGAAAGGACCTTAAGATCATCTAGTTCCAACTCCCTGCCAGGGGCAGGGACAGTCCCCACTAAATCATGTCACCCAAGGCTATGTCCAACCCGGCCTTGGACACCACCAGCGATTGAGCATTCACAACTTCTGAAATCAAATGAATTTGGCCAAGTCACAAACATTGCTGCAACCTCTTTACTTTTTCTAGGAGTTTTCTATGCAATGGGACCAGGTATTTTTTCCAGGAACACATCTCCAAGTGGTGAAATGATGCTGATTTTCATAGCTTCACAGGCAGACTCCATAAAGTTCTCTGTTAAAAAAGCCCTTGGGCCTTGAGAAGGACAAATCTCTCATAAGAAGATAAGAAAAAAAATCTTAAACAGCAGCATTTGTCCCCACTGGAGGAATCACTGAATACTGCCAGGAACGTCTGGTGGGACAAGGGGGCATAAGTGCTATCCACCCGGTGGAATCTATCAGTTGCTTAGTAGGATATAATTTAACTTATTTAGATGATGGCAGTGAGTGACACTGTAAAAGGGTAATTCAAAGCCTCCAAAGTAGGATTCCATATTGATTTTATATGCTGTGCATTGGTTTTAGAGCGACCTTGAAGATAGCTCTGTAAATGTAGATGCCTTTCATGTTAAGGTACTCTTCTTGAATTTTACAAGTGGGCTTTCTTATTAGCAGGAATTATGAGTCACTGCAAGAATAAGGTCCAGGGCTGTCAGCACAAGACTTCACCCATTTCTATAACCCCCATCCAAGAATAGCAAAGTCAGCAGTGGATAGGAAATTACATATTCTTTATTTGCTGGGAAGAATCAGATGACATTGGGTTCTGGCAGTGTCTCTCTGTCACACGGTCAGCATGGGGAGGCTGTGACAAGAGCGTGGTCTGTCTCTGAGTCTCTAGGATTCCCCCAAAATATCAATCCTGTAGCACATGTCAAACCACACATGGAAGGACAAAGTTCTCTGCTGTTTTGTTGCATTTCCTCCTTTTGGTTCACCCTGCTGCATTTATGCTCTGAGGACTTCCATCCCAACACCAAGCTCCAAATAAGCATCACCCATCTCAGGTCAAGTGCTGGGTGCTTTAAAATTCCCCCAAGGGGCCAAGGAGAATCAGAGACTGCGTCTTGATTGCTGCTAGAGGCTGAAACTCAGACATGGTCCCTGCAATGAGTTCACCTGTGTGTTGTGGTTTAAGGCCCTCAAACAGTTCTGTCACTCACTTCCCCCTCTTTTTTCCCCAGTCTCTGGAGGATGGGGAGGAGAATCAAAAGAATGCAATGCCCACAGGTTGAAACAAGAACAGTTCAGTAACTGAGGTATAACACAAATCACTACTGCTACTACCAATAATAATACAAGAGAAATACAAGGAAAGACAGTACAACAGCTCATCCCCTGATACAAAGCCTGACCATGCAGTGCACCCCCCCAACCCCTCTGGGTCTCTGCTCTCCATTTCTACATCCTGGCCATGACATGCTATAGTATGGAATACCTCTTTGGTCAGTTTGGGTCCAGTGCCCTGTCTCTCCTTCCTCCCGGCTTCCCCCCTGCTTCCCCTGCTCCCTGGCAGAGCATGAGGCTCAGAAAGTCCTTGGCCAGCCTAAACATTCTAAGCCATAACTATAAACACTAGTGTTATCAGCACTGTTCTTAAGCCAAAAACCAAAACCACAGTGCTGCACCAGCTATTATGAAAGAGAAAAAATGACTGCTGTTGCTGAACCCAGGACACTGTGGTATAGCCACTCTCCTGTGAACCTTATGGTTGAACTTTATGGATTAATTCTATGCCACTACAAGTCAGCCAGAGAGTGTGGAGAGGCTGTTTGCTCAGCCACAGCAGGAGTGTCTGAAAACACTGACACCTTGTGACAGTTTGGAGTGAGATGACAACAAAAAAGAGTTGGAGAGCCTGTGGAATGTCCATGCCTCCTTAAGGACTGGAGATTTTATAGAGGTTTTTACATATTAGGGTCAATTTTCACATGCCTTCTTCGCCACAGCCCATTTGCGGACCCTGCTGCTGCCAGTGTGAGCAGGTCCACATGGTCATTTGAGCACATTTAAGCCCTGAGTTTCTGCCCTCCTTGCTGCTCATTCATACTTTTACTCTTTAAATGCAGAGAGTGGCAGTAGCCCTGTACAAATAAAACATTTTTGTGTCACAAAAAACTGCTTTTAGCCTCCTTAACACCACTGATGCAGGAAACATCGGGCTGCCACTGAAGTGATATTTACCTCCCATGTTGTGGCAAGGGGCAGCTCCATGATGGGGTTGCTGCATTCTCACCCATCACAAGTGGCCACTCTCCAAACTGCTACAGAAGGGAAGGGTGGTATGAGGAGAAGCCGCACAAAGCCCTTGCCATCAGCATTTCTAAGTGTTCCTCTTGTGTCCAGGTCTTTCTTTTTGTTGGCGATGTAACTCTAAGGGTTCATTTAGAATGAAAAAATGGATTTTTAACCCATACAGACTGAGCTGGCCCTTTCTCCCCCAGTTGGCTTTTTCTTCCATATGGGAAAAGTTCAGTCTCAATACAAATGGGAACTGCCAATCCTAAATGTTTAAATTCCAGAATCAGGGGTTTGCTTTAAAATTATGAGGAAAAAGGAAATGAAGGTGCTTATGTACTCAGCTTTTTGCTTAGGTGTGCATTGAAGAGTTAGTATCATGTTTTCAAATTTTACAGGCAACCACCATGAGTGATTATTATTTTGAAAAGAAATGCTGAGATTTTCATCTATTCACATGACTCCCACCGTTGGCAATTAAAGGAAAATTATCCAAGACTCACTAAAAAGCTGTGAAACCTGGTATTGTTGGGACTGAATTTGAAAGCTGCTTCTTAACTTAGTTACACCATAGAAAAGCATGAAAAATAATATTTCCATGCAACATTATTCCCCACTTCACAGTTATATGAATGTCATTAAAAATAGGAATCTTACCTAATTAGTTCAATTCCTCTTCATAGGCAGGAATATGTCATAAGGAGCATCAAATAAATAGATGCTGAAAATGATGAGAAATGACGCAAAAGACTTGTAAAAACCTAAAATAATAAAGTTGCTATATTTTGAAAAGAAATAGCTGTGTGCTGGTAGAGAAACCAGTCACCACTTTCCAAGCGCCTTTATTAAAGAGAAACTAGACTGTTTTCAAACTTCTTCCTTTGAAAGAACCTGAGGTGTTATGAATACTGTGCTAAGCAGAGTCCAGGTAAGGCTGATGAACTGCTTTAACCAGCCTCTGTTTCCAAAATTAAAGTTCTGTGGGCAGAAGAGGTCGTCAGGGTGGCTTGCTTTTTCCTTATTGAAGTCGTGTTTGGGCTTCACAGATTTTAAAGCCAGAAGGGACTATTATGATTCCCTTGCCTGACCTCCTGCATAATAGAGACTGCAGAACCTCACCCAATAATTTTCGCATCAAACCCATAACTTCTGTTTGATGTGGAGCATATCTTTTACATCAAGACTGGATGTCTTCTTAAAGACTTCAAAAGTGATGGGGAATCTACCAAGCTCCTAGATAAGATAGTTTGAATTTGTCTAACTTCAGCTTTCAATCACTGGATCTCATTATGCCTTTTTCTGTTAGATTAAAGACCCTTCTTCCATCAAAAATCTCTTCCTCATGCAGGTACTTGAAGACCTTGAGAGGGTGATAAGAGAGGATGATATTTTTTGAATGGGTGAAGAGAATGTGTCATCTTAACAAAGATAAAAACTTATCCATGGGTATTCTTTATTTTCCCCCCAGTTTAAAGCTTGTAAAAGGTGAAGCCAATAGACTACTTTGGTGAGTAAATATTACTCCCAAGAATAAAGGCTATACCACCAGGCTTCAACTCACTTATTGTAAGGTGTATTACTGTGGTTTTGAAAAAGCCTGTCAATTAAATTTGACTTCATTTTGCCAGGTAGCAACATTATAGAGTAGGATGCACCATCTGCCCACATGATCAGACATTGTGTTTTTAACAAGCCTTTACAGTTATAATCCACTCAGGAACTATTCATTTAGTATTTTTTTACCCCTTCCTTTCTGATCACAAGGACAAGAATAGCTTTACCTCGGGCTACGTCTGTTTTAGAAATGTCTACTATAGCCCCAGCAAAAACAGTGTATTTTTTTGTGTATGAATCTACATGAAGGACTAATTTTTGCTGTAGGCTAATTGTGAAATTGCATAGACATTACTTTAAAAAAAAACAAAGCAAAATGCAGCACCTCCATTCCCAAACAACCTCTTTCTAAACTAGTCCTACTGCTGGAAAATTGAGGGACAAAATGAAGCAGAAGAAAGAAGTATTTGCATGAAGGTCAGTGTCTCCTCCTTATCTTCATGGAAGCTTTTTCTCCCCCCTGTTTGGACTGCTGACAAGAAGCCAAGAAGTTTACAGGAACACCACATTGTATATTGTTTATCCAAGGTAGGCATTGACATAAAGTGTATTTAGCTGGAATTCTGCACACCTTTGGGTGGAAAACCAAAGGAGATTGTTAATTAATGTTAAGCCATGTGGACATTAAAAACCTTATCCTGCATCCTTTCTGAGAGGACGTACCACTCAGTTCCACACACAGTGACATGAAATGCCTGGAAACATTACTCTGTCAACACTGATGTCACCGACTTTTTGATTTGTCCTTCTCATCTTCAGCTGTGTGCATTGCTGTCCTTTTCTTCCTCCTCTTTATCTCAATGGAATCGTGTATGGACTCATCTCTGCCAGACACCTAGAAATCTACATCTGTGCCCCTGAATAAGTGGTTGCACTGCTGAAGGTGCAGCTGCTCTGAGTCACAGTGGCAGTCACTAATATCAGGCTGCAAAAGCTCTAACCACCATGTGTGGCTGCTTGGGAAATGCTGATGGTGCAATGTGATGGTGGTCTGTGTCCTGATAGGGCACGAAAACAGAGAATCTAAAAACCACATCTGTGGTCCACTCAGCATCCTGGCCAGAACTGGAGGCTCCTAAGCTCATGTCTGGTGCCATATCTTTCCAAAGGGAATGACAAAATGCATGTTAGAAATGGTTTTAAGATTAAGGAAAAATTGGGGATTTTAGGAGTTTTTATTTCATGAGATAATTAAAACTCGATAGCCAATGATGGTGACAGGCCCCACCATAGGATCAAATCCTCAAACAGAAGACAGGTATGACCCAAGAGTGAGCCATGCCCAGAGTAAATCCTTTCTAATGAGTGAAAAAAACCACCTTTTCCTTAACATCATATTTCACTTCTTTTCATTGTGTGTGTATTAGGAATAAGGATGAAAATAGCTGATGGTATTTTTGGCCTTGCTTGATGATGCTTTGGATAAAGATCAAATTCTGGATGTTTCAGCAGAACCAGCTTTATCAACACTGTGAGGTTCTTCAGCCTCTCCTGTGGGTTTAGCCACAGGCTCATTGGGCAGCGGAGGTCTGGCTTTCAGCCAGTGTCATCCAAGGAACCGAAAGGATCTGAAGAAGCTCAGAGGCTTACGTGCATACAGACAGGTCTGTTTTATTAAAGCAGGCATGGCACACAGCTTACCTTTTAGAGCCAGCATCTGCCAATACAAACTAAACTTTCAAGTGTTCAGCTGGGAATTAGCTCACAGGACCCAGCTTCAAAAGCACTGCTGGATCAGGAGCTAAATGAGCCCTAGCTCAGCCCTAGACTGCAGGCATGGGGCAGAAGAAGGGGCTGTTTGCTTCTGCACACACTGCACAACCCTGCCTTCTCAATAGTACATTGTACTGTACACCAGTCATAGAATCATAGAATCATAGAATAGTTAGGGTTGGAAAGGACCTTAAGATCATCTAGTTCCAACCCCCTGCTCTGGGAAGGGACATCCCACACTAAACCATGCCACCGAAGGCTCTGTCCAATCTGGCCCTGAGCATCGCCAGGGATGGAGCGTTCGCAACTTCCGTATGCAATCCATTCCAGTGCCTCACCACCCTAACAGTAAAGAACATTTTCCTTATATCCAGTCTAAGCCTCCCTTGTTTAAGTTTGAACCCATTACCCCTTGTCCTCTCACTACAGTCCCTCATGAAGAGTCCATCCCCAGCATCCCTAAAGACCCCCTTCAGATACTGGAAGGCTGCTATGAGGTCTCCACGCAGCCTTCTGTTCCCCAGGCTACACAGCCCCAACTCTCTCATCATATCTTCACAGGGGAAGTGCTCCAGTCCCCTGATCATCCTCATGGCCCTCCTCTGCACTTGTTCCAACAGCTCCATGTCCTTTTTATGTTGAG
>JASSUY010012221.1:41002-52529 GCA_032466535.1 Forpus xanthops
CAGCCAGTTCTTTATCCACCGAATGGTCCACCTATCAAATTGATGTTTCTCCAACTTAGAGACAAGGATGTCATGTGAGACAGTGTCAGAAGTATGTTTGAGCAACTCGTTAGACCAATTGAACACCACTGTCTTTGGTCATACCCAGGCTCTTCTTAAGCAAGGAATATTAAACCAACATTGGGCAAATACTTTTTTTAAGCAAAGGCTCTTGTAAAGGACAATTATCATCCCAAGTTGTTGCATCAGCTCCCCATGGATTCTGCAACCTGTCTCCTTACACACAAGTGATAACTAATACTGCATAATGACACAAAAAACATACTTGACAACAGGTTTCTCTGCACCTGCCAGAGGGTGTTCCTTGAATCTTTTTATAAAGAGATTTGCCATACACCCTCACTCCAAGTGACTGAGAACATTCACAGCATCTCCTTACATTTCCTCCAGTGTAGCCATTTCTTTACAGGAATAAAAACATTGATTTCCATTGGCAAGTAAAAGCAGCCAATGTAATTTTCTTCTCTTTATGTACTGTAATATCCCAGTCCCTACATTATTAATCTTCACAGACCATACCAAGGAGTACTTGCATCATATACCACTCACCCAAAACTCAGTATGTTATTCTCTCCAGATGGTACCCAGATCTTTCTAACAAATGAGAGATTGCCAGATATTGCCTCTATTGGATGATGCCTCAGGAGCTACCTGAAATCCACATGAGCTTCCATTGTTAAAAACACTGAATTAGAACCAGACTGAATGGTGACATTAGCACAGGCCAATACACTGCATTAAAGAGTAGCCAGTATTCACATCATCCTCTAATAATTCTTTTACAAAAACTCACATTGTAGGCTATCCCACGCTTCCGACTCCTCATCTGGTCTCTTCCATGTTATTTACTAAGTTGTTTATCCACCAGTTCATGAAAAGAGCATTCTCCAAGGTAACAGAGCTGCACAGAAAACAGAAGCCTAGAGCCTGAAAACTAGATGAAAAATCCTATGACCAAGAAGGGGCTCATTTTTCTCTCCAGTAGGCTAATAGAACTGTTTGGCAATGAAATGGAATATAGAGATTTTAGCCAAAATTCAAAATAATTTGTAACAAGTGTCATTCCTCTCGGAAACCATATTTAAGGTTTTTAATATTTCAATAAAATTGTATCACTACACTACCTTCTGGACTAGGTGATCTAGCAAAGGCCACACTCTTTACTTAGTCATTTCTGCTAAAAACATACAAATCTAAAGTGTGAGGAACATAAATATATAGTTTGCATTACCTTCTGCAATAGGAGTTAGTGAGAAAAACACTAGCTTTGTGATCATAACTTGAAAAGGAGAATAGATGGAAGAGTTGCTGTGTAGGTTTTGAAAGCAGATGCAAGTTTATTGCACCCATGTTCTAAGCTGAGCAAAAGCCTTATGTTAGGTTGGTGTCCTAAAAGTGCTAATATCACCACTTCTCCACTCAGATCTCATCTACCCACTGGTTTCTTAGATGCAAGCCCCTATCACAGAGTTGAGATATAGACAGGGATTTTTTGCCAGAGGTGTAATATACATAGCATGAAACAAATGTAAACAATCAAAGACCATCCTTATCAGTAAACAAGCAAAAGGGACAATCATACCTAGTTGTCCTCATGAGCCATCAGCCAGTGGATTGATATAGGCCTCACCTGGGGTGGATCCCACCCTCAGGCAGGTGCTGCTCATCTAGGATTAGGCATAGCTTCAGAGAAGGCATATAGGAGTGCCTGTTTGAAGAACGAGCTTTTGCTGCTGGAGAAGGGCTTCACAGGGGCATAGCTTCTGAAGGTAAGGGGTTTGGGCTCAGTGGTGAAAGTGGGTTAGCACTTCTTGCTGTAGGCTTTGCTGAAATCGTGGCAGACTATATTCTGAGATGGTCTAGTGAAGAGTGTTTTTCTTATGTTGGACTTGGTTTTTTTTGTTGTTCTTACTGTGAAGAAAAGTCTTGTTAAGGGCCTTACAGTAGAGTGTCTATGGTGTGCTCTCTGCCTTAAGGTGGTAGCCTTTGTAAGACTGCAGCTAATTATTACTGCCTATCAAAACCCTGGTAGATGTCAATACAAGTATAGAGCCTCAGAATTATTTCTAGTGCTTTCAGTACTTGGCAGTGGCAACCGCATTGGATTTCCTTTCCTTGCACAAGCAGTCCTGTGTTGGTGAAAGCAGCAGGTCTGCATGTGTCTACACCAACCAAAGACAGTAGGCTGACTATGAATTGAGCAGTGTCTATTCTGCACCCCATTAGCATGCTGACATTAGCAAAATTGGCTCTTGGTAGGGGCCTCCTTCTGTGGTCCCCAATTCAACTTGATGCAAAATTTTTCTATCACACTTGTGATGCAGTTCACAGCTACAGAAATGGGTGAAGAGGCAATGATAAGCAATACAATGGCTTCGTTAGCTCCTACTAGCATAGCAACACTGAGCAAAGCTAGGGAAGTGGTAGCTGGGTGGCTGTCGCAAGCATCTCTGTTCTCCCAAAAGCTTCCTCTAAAGGGCTGATCTCCTCACTATGTCCCTGTGTACCTCTTGGAGACACTTTGCATGGCTGACAGAAATCATCTTGAGCACCCAGAGCTGTGCTCAGCATGGTTTAGCTGTATGTGAAATGCAATGAGCAGATGTAGTAAAGCACCTCATAAACAAGCTGCAAGTTCTCCTTAATGAATACCCATGAAGGACCGAGGGTGGGTAAATACAATATAACAAATAAGGCCATGTATGAATGTTTTTTTCAGATGCGTAGTCAAGGCGTATTCAAGTTGTGCATCACCTGTGCTGCTCTGTGGCTTGGTGTTCTAGTATTAGTATCCTGGATAGTAACATAAAATATTCACAACGACAAATGTGAGCTGAAGATGCTACAGGCTCCTTCTACTAGCTGTGTGGGCAAAAAATGATAAATGAAACAAAGGCCAGGCTGGATGGGATTTGGAGCAATCTGGTGTAAGGGACAGGGGGTTGGAACTGGGTGATCTTAAGGTCCTTTGCACCCCAAACCATTCTATGAGAACCTGCTCAGACTAAATGTAGGAATTGAATAGAAGTGCCTCTGTCTGAGCTTGTGCATATGTGTGTCTGCGTGCTTTAAGAGCCAAATTAGCAGGGCTTTGTGAGCGATATTCTGACAAGTCAGGTGAATTTTATTCCTTGCTTTCAGGTGCTCTAGTGAATGTTATACAGCTCTCTAGAGACACTCAAGCTCAGAGAGCTCCTTCCAAAACTGTCATCTTTGCTTTCTCTGTTACATCTCTTTCCTTGTCAAACTTCCACTGCTCTAGTTCCTATCTCTCTTAAGTGGGTTTTTGCTGTTCATTTTTGTATTTTAGAGACTGCATGTAGCCAAAAGTTTTTCTTCCAGTCAAGCCTGGAAGAGCTGTGAAGTTAAACTGCTTCCCTTTGACAAAAGGAGAGTGGCACAGAGACTTAGAAACCTCTTGAAAGGAGAGAATAAAACAGGATGGTTCTGTGGGAGACTGGTTTCCATGGGATGAGACGTGCCTCCAAGTCAGCATCCCCTGCAGAGCCCCTGAAGGATGGAGCACAATTTCCTATAATGTATAGGGATCGAGTGGAATGGTGGAAGAGCTAGTGAAGAAAGGGTGTGTGGTTTGTTTGAGGGATTTTTGTTGGTTTTGTTTGCAATGACCCCATCTCATGTAGGATTTGAGACCTTTGAAAGAACAGAGGTCTGTTTGGAGGGCCTGCTCTTTCTGGGAGCTGGCTGATGTGTCTCCCCTATCATCATAGGCATAGTAGTTGCTCTGGCAGTTCTCACCTCTCGACACACTCATACTTCCAGGGCAGGTTTCTTTTCCATTGGCCTCTCTTGGCTTCACCCATGAACCATGGTGTGAGTTAATGCCACATGTAATGCTGCCTGCTCAGTCCAAGGGGGCCCAAGGACTGTGCGGTGCAGGGGTGTGATGGGTGCTCCTCACACAGAGAGGCTTTAAATGATTGACCCAGAGGCCAAAGGCTCAGTACCTTGCTACTAATCCCATCACCAAGTCAAATCCCACTCTCTTTCCTATATTTTTCTTTAAAGGGCATTTGCTGCACCAGCTGCCAGAATATCTCAATTGCATCATGTCAGCAGATCCATCTCAGCCTGATGTTTTATACTAGGAAGGGCTGGGCGTAAGTCTTCCGTTAAACAATTAAAGCCATGCGCACCAAACTCAAAACAGGCTTGGTTATAAGAGAACAATAAATATTGATGACTTGAGGCAAGTCTGGCTTTTATGACGTTCAATGACAACTGGTATCACTTAGAAAAATTACATCATGAAGAAAGAGCAATGAAATCACATGTCATCAGACAACATTAAATGTCGGAAGAAATATGTTTGTCCTTTGTTTTCAGATCCAAATTCATTTATAGCATTTAAATGAAATCTAGGGTTTTTATGATATTTATCAGGCACTGTTACAAAAAGTCCCAGGGTTTTTTTGTTTGCTAACTTAACTCATTGCCAAGGGTGGCGTATTGTTTACTTTCCTGCTCTTTCAAGCCAATTTGTGCCTGGTAGAGCGTCCTCTGAATTGAAACATCTTGCTCTTTACCCCACCTACCTCATTTTTGTTTGTCCTCATCCTCTGGAGGAAACATAGGCTGCCAGCTAGCTGAAAACCAACACTGAGCCTGGGGATGAGTTTCACAGAGGTCTGGTATTAGCAATAAACCATGGGTTTATCGAAGATGTTTGGAGATGAAAACACTTTGTCTCCTACGTTTTCCTAAGCTGAATAATATTAGGACTGTCTGGACCACTGCACCACAGCCTGTGGTTCAAACAAAACAAACCTTTCCTCTGAATGTGAACCTCAAGTTCCTATATATAGCCAAGAACGCTAGAATAAATGCTATTATTAAGCAATGGTTACATTTTCAGCTATTCTGAGTGCTGTAATATCTATTCCTATATACCCTTAAAAAAAAACAAATGCAGGAAAAGAGAAGCCTTAAAATACATCTTAGTCATGAGGGCCTTTTGCTGGCCAAATTCTAAGAAGTCTTCCTTAGCTTTGTGCAAAGAAATAGATCATGTAAGAAATCGGACCCACAGCTCCTTACAGTGTTTGTTAGGCTTCACTTCTGATAACAAAGATAAATGTAAAAAAAAAAGTAAGTTGCAATTTGGGAAGGAATAGGTGGAGAAAACTAGAAACGGCACTTCTCAAGTATCTGGGAGGGTACAGAAGTCATTTCTTTTTGAAACAGTACCCAGCAGCGTTCAGCATATCTTAAAGCAATCTACATCTATGGCACGTCAAAGGGAGTGAGGCTTTTCAGCAGAAGAGCCTTGATATTGCTTTCCCTATTGCTAATGTCCCCTGATGTCTAATTTGGGGGTGAGTTTTTTGACTCAGTCATACTAGTTGAAGGTGTTCCTGATTCTCATGTAGCTTATATGTGAAAGATGCAGTTGTCCATCGTACAACTCCAAGGTAACTGTACCCTGAGCTTCAGTGCCTTCTCCAACGTTAGCCAGAACTCTGGATTTAAGTACTTGGAAAATGGAGTAAACCCTGCTCTGTATCTTTATTGTAAGCTAAGCCCACCAAAGATTTCAGTGTTTTCCTTTTGGCTGTCTGCTAGAAGGAGTCAAGGGAGTTGAATTTTACTCTGAGGGATCTAAACCCAGACAGTCAAACTATGCAAAAATTGCATTTCTGGAACAATTTTGCAGTAGAAGTTTCAGTCAGGGTTTTATTTGTTGAGTTTTTGGCTTGTCTCTGATGAGCCAAAAGAGGAAGGGGAAATGCTGAGGGCTTTTTTCTTCCTGAATGGTGCACACACTCAGTTCATGGGAGCTGAATAATCACTGCTGGGTGTTAAGTCTCAGATTTTCTGACTATTTTAAAGCAACACGGGCAGCTGCAGTTGTTTTACACTGAGGAATTCCAAAGAATCATCATATGCTTCCTTTTTGTGGTTGAAATGCTTAAAATATTCCTGTTCCTAAAGTAAGCTGAGTTTACACACATCCCTATGTATATATAAAACAAACACACACTGAGGTTTTAAGTAATCTGGGAGAAAAGATATTGTAGCAGTCAAAGTAGGAATACATCCGAATTATTTTGGGAGAATAAAAAAGCATCAAAAAATAAATAAACATATAAAAATAGTCAAACTCAGGCATTCATAATGACTAGGAGATATTCCATTGGCTTTGCTCATTTGCATGTCAATGCCATAATGCGATGCCAGCGCAGAGCCGCTGCATAGCAGCACTGGTGTCTAAGCCCAAGGGAACAATGTGAGAGGTCACATCAGCACATTTGTAGGTTCACTGATTTCTTTTCAGTGTGCTCTGGAAAACAAAACCGAAGTGGAGAGACAAGGGCTGTATCCTATGTGGTGATTTGTTGCTGACCTTTCAGGTCTTCAGTACAACAAGCATGGTGGCTGGTTGTCCAGCCCCACATGCTTTACGTTCCACAGTGTAATGGAATGAGAAACGCTTGAATTCCACTGTGGGCTCTGCTGTTGTAGTATGTGGCTGTAGCTTCATGGTTTGCACAGCATCTATCTAGGTATGTCTTGACTACCAGTTTTTTCATGCCTGAACTTAAGGTCAGGATGGCTTTGGCTGAAATGGGAGCAGTCAGCTTTAATTATCACTCTGTCAACTTCTGTAAAGCCTTTTATCTGAATGTTCCAGGGCATTTTACGGGTGTTAAGGGGAAAATCTGTCTCTCTTATACACACACAGCTTCCTTCAAGGGATCTCTGTTTGTGGCTCTGATTTGCACCAATTAGTGAAGTTTTATACTATCACATCAGCAAATGCTCTTGGGAGGAGTAGCCTCCAGCAGCTGACTGACATGGAAAGCAAACTATATTGTTATGTAGGGTGGGAATAGGCAAGGTACTGATCTGCAAGTTACTGGGTCTGCAGATGGGAAGGGTAAGCAATCTTGGTGAGAAGCTCCTGCTGCTGTAGTTACATAAGTAAAGTACTCTTCTGAAATGCTTGCTGCACCTTACTGATTTTACTTTGCTCTCCTACACCTTTCATAGAATTGCATGGTTTGGGCAGCGTGTCCTGGGTTTAACAGTAGCAGTCATTTGTCTCCTTAGTAGCTGGTGCAGTGCTGTGTTCTTGACTTTCAGCCTGAGAACAGTGCTGATAACACCGTTTTTAGTTACAGCTTAGAATGTTAGAATGTTTGGTTTGACCAAGGGCTTTCTGAGTCTCATGCTCTGCCATGCAGGAAGGGAAGCCAGGAGGAAGCAGAAACAGGGCACCTGACCCAAACTGGCAGAAGAGGTATTCCACACCACAGCATGTCATACCCAGGAAGTAAAAAGGTGGGCAGAGACCCAGAAGGTTAGGGGTTTCACTGCTGGGTTGACTTGATATCAGGTGGTGAGCAGTTGTATTCTCTTTCCTTGTATGTCCCTTGTCATAATTATTACTGGTGGTAGCAGCAGTGATTTATGTTATACCTTAGTTACTAAGCTGTCCTTATCTCAACCTGTGGGAGTTACATTTTTTTGATTCTCTTCCCCATCCCCCCAGGAGCTGGGGGGAAGAAAGAGGGGAGAGTGAGTGAGCAAACTGCGTGGCTGACCAGTTAAACCACGACACAGGGGCACCTTCCACTAGACAAGGTTGCTCCAAGTCCTGTCCAACCTGGCCTTGACCACCAATAGGAATGGGGCAGGCACAGCTTCTCTGATAACTGTGCCAGTGCCTCACCATTCTCATAATGAAGAATTCTTTTCCTAATCACAGCCCTGTTTTTTTGTGGTTCCTGTTTTCAGGTGGGTAGTGTTTCCTGCAGGCTTAACTCTGGACTACTACCTTCATTAGATAGTTAAGATTTTAGAAGTTGCAGCTCCAAGACTTGATTTCTTTAATGGAGCTAGATCCATGTTGTCTCACCATGCTTAAGATAACTGTTTAAGCAAGTCCAGCTGTTGTCACAGGATAAACACAAATAGCTACTCTGAATTTGCTTTAGTACTACAGCTACAGCCAATTATATTTATTCATTTTTTAAATGCCTGGCAACTTACACTAGGACCCCACGATGCTGATGCTGTTGTACCAAAGTAACAGCAGACTGGTGGAGAAAGCCAAATTCCCTAAAACTAAATTCAGGAAAAGTAAGAGCTGCCAACATATGCAGCAGTTTTTGGCCTTTCACTATGTGCCAGTTTTAGCTTGTCATTGCTGGCAGCAGGCAGAGGATGCGAATGACTTTCATTAATTACCATTTCCCTGCCAGTGTGAATAATCAGAACTTTGTTCCACCTCACTGATGTGCACTGTGACTTCTTTTTTCCCACTTACAAAACTTTAAACAATCTTTTCAGGCAGCAACTTCATCAGGCCTTAAGCTTATAATTTATTTACTGCATTGAAATAGTCTCATTGATTTCAGCTCTGTTTTGCACTTGCATGCACCTTCCCAGATACTGCATGCGGAACAGCCTTTGTGTAGTTTCAGCTGTTAACAATGATAAAACCTTCTCCTCTCTGCTCTGACAGCTTCAGAGCCAGGAAGGGAATCCAGGACCTCAAACTTCCCTTTCTTCACCTTGGCCATGGAATGTGTACAAAAAGCTGGTTTGAACGGCAGCACAACTACCCAGCTGGAGAACATGTCCTTATGTTACCAATGAGGCAAGAGTAACTAAAGCTTCTTCGTAAGCCAGCTAGAAAGCAGATGCTGCTATTAATCTACCTCTTGCTTGGCAGTCACACTTTCGCATAGTGAACTTTATATTCCATACTGTAGCTATGACTGGCTAAGCATGCAAGGAAGGAGAGGTAAAACAATTTGTTTTACTATAAAGTAACAACCTTCTTTACTGCTACTGTCTTGCTTGTGTTCTTAGACCATCAGGACAACAATAACGCCAACTCTTTGTCATTAGAATGCCCTTAATTATACTGTTCAAGAACTGGGAGGTGACTTTGAGGTCTACATGTTCTTTGCCTGGATTTGCTTCACGATTCAGTGACTGATTTCTTTTTCCCCTTCTCAGAGTATTTATTCATGGCTGAACAAATAGTGGATGGCCAACTCTGACTTGAGAGGTAATTCAAATCATCAGTTCAAGACTGTCGGCGTATTTAGGACATTTTGCTTAATGTTTTGTTAACCTTAACAATTCTATTTCTGGCCTAAATGACAAAAATGCTGGCGTTCCATAAAGATGTGTTCAGTCACTCCATCACTTCTGTGAGGCTAAGTTACTAGCTTACCTCTCTTTAAAGGGTAGAATCTGCCCTGATCACTACCTTAAGGCCACTTTCTGAATCAATCCCTGCAGTTCTGTGTCTCAGACTCTGACTTACAATATGTATTTCACCATCTGTGCTGGTATAGAAGGTCAACCTGTGTTTCACACCTCTTTGCAATCTGCCTCTGAAATCAGCAAAGTTGAGACACAAACCATGGTTAATCTTAATGGTGGGAAGGCGGTGTTTAGAGAAAACGGTTTTGATGGCAAAACAGTGTTCTTATCTAGCTTTCCTTTAATTAGCATAAATGTATCTAGTTTCTTCATATGTTCTGGAGGGTGTCAGTGGTCTTTGAGTCCTTTTATATCCAAGTCATGACACCCTGAAACATGTATTTAAGCCCCTGATGAATTTCCTATCTGATAAGGTGCCCACATTGACCATTTCATACCCCTTGAAGTCTGAAAGACTATTCTCATTCTTTACATTAGGCTCCTGTTTCAGAATGAGGGTCTGGTCATCCCTTCAGGTAATTTCTGTAGGCAGATTGAATCTCTGCTTTTATCCCTTCCACCTGGGGGAGCTGAATCTTCACTAACTCTGCCTTGGGACCCTGAAGACTTTGGTTGTTCTCTTTCAGGCTGTATCACAAAGACAAGAAGCCAGGCTTGTTCTTGTAATTCGCTGTCAATGTTTCTGAAAGTCTCTGAAGAACTCTGCTAATTGTGCTTATGTGTTTGCTTCCACATGATTGTGCTCAGCTGTTTAGCTGAACTCGAAGAACTGTCAAGCTTCATTATCTAATCATACCTTCAGTGAAAAAATTGGGTCTGACAGCTTCATGGACATAAATGCCCTCTAGTGACTGGTGTTCACTGTAAGGAGCTGTACTTTGTGTCGAGCCTCTGTATTCTTCGGAAAACATTTTGTTTCTCTCTCTTGAAGTGTTATTTAACTGGTCTCTTGGACATTTGTGGTATTGGTCTGTTATGGGAAACTAATGAAGTTTGGTTTTTTGGGAATCGTTTACTCTTTATTCTTTCCTTTTAGCTCCATGCTTGTACTAAAACTACTGTATGTGAAAACCCTTCTGACATCACTATGTTTGCTCAGCTCTTCTTTAACTCTTTTTCCAGACAGCAGGAGCAGATAATAGCTGTCACTTCTCTGATAAACCCTGATGTCACATTCTCCCCCAGTCTGGAGTAGCCTATCTGTAATTAGTCTTACTTGGTCCAACTGCATTTCTTCACAGCTGGAGAAACTGTTCTCCCTAAAGAGCAGGAGAACTGGAATAGGAGGATTGAGGCTGTCTGGTTGTGTTCCCAGCTCTCACTGGGAGGTCGCTTCTACAAGTAAACCTTTTGTTAAAAAAACCCAAACTACTACCTATATCCCCAATTCCTGGATTTTGCTTCTGCTAGCTGGTTTCAGCCATCCAAGGATCACTGTTGCGGACAGTACAAGATGTCGGTTGCCTTAGGGACAATCTGCCCTTTAGCCAGGTAGTGCCAGGCCCTCTGAAGAAGACTCTAGCACTGCTACTCATTGACCTGTGGATGTTTAGATCTCTGCTCTCAACCCATGTTCTACTGCAGACCATACATTAGTGTAATCCATGCATTAGTGCTGACCAAGTCCATTGAAGTGGTACTTAACCAGAGCTTTGAATCTAGACCTCATCCAAGTTGTCATCAGATCAAGAGGTGTCTTTCTGCTGCTTGGATGGGAGACACAGCTCTTGTCCATTAGCAAAAGGCTTTAAGGCCACAAGAGGTGTGATTTTTTTGCAGACCTGAACCAAGAATCCTGAATGCTTAGTGCTGTACTCCTCCTCAGCTAGAAATCACTCAGGTTGGATCTGCTATGGTTCAGGCATCCCATTCTCTTGTACTGAGGTGGGTTCACCTGACTCCTGGAAGTCCTTTCCCTAATTGTTCATCCTTATCTTTATGTCTGTACAGGCATTTCAGGGCTGCTGGCTCTTTGTTTCTGGCAGCCCCTGCTGAGGTCCCACATGTGCAGCCACTGCTGATTTGCATGTGTGTGCATAGCTGCCAGCAAGCTACCTCTTGGTCACCTACACTGACCCTTCTCGGTTGGGTTTGGGTTTTCTTTCTTTTAATGCTGCTAATCCCCAAATCTTATGTAGGACAAATACAGGACAGCAAAAGAATGATGCTTTTTCTGCAAGAAAGCCTCACAAATGTCTGTAGTCAGCATGTGAGTGCTATCTGGGGGGGGGGGGGGGGAACAGTTTATTTTGGCTATGTCTTGTTA
>JASSUY010012222.1:0-11005 GCA_032466535.1 Forpus xanthops
CGGGCCGGGCCGGGTCTGAGGGAGCCGCGGATCCTTGGCCGCCATGGCCGCGGTGGGTGCAGCTCGGGGGCCGCGGGGGAGGGCGGGGTGGGCGGGCGCGGCTCCGGTGGCGGTCGCGGTGCCGGCGACGCGACCTTGATGTCTTGGCCTCCCCCGGGGCAGGTGACGAGGGGCACGGCGACGCGGCGCAGCCGGCTGAAGCGTTCCGACGGCAGCACCACCTCCACCAGCTTCATCCTGCGGCAGGTGAGGGGCGGCGGGGGGGGAACGGGCTTGGCTTCAGCAGCAGCCTCGTCCTGTGGGGCTCGGAGCCGCTGCCCCGTGATGCTCCGGGGACCTTACAAGTTGGAATCGCTGCCGGTCGCCGTTGCGCCCGGGGACCGGCACCGGTCGGGGCTGGGCTTAAAACTGTATGGCCGGATTGCTCCGGGATGAGGAGAGGGGCCTAAAATATCCGACTGAGGGCACGATTTATCCTGGTAAATGCGCGTATTGTGTTTGCTTTCGGCTCCCAAGCTGCAGTTTACACGTTGGGCTGATTTTCTAGCTGTAACATTGAGGACAAGATGCACACTTTCCTTGAAGAACAGAAGCCGAGGAGTAATCCTCCGCCTTAAGGGTTTCTGGAAAAAGGTGATTGTAAAGGTGTCAAGAGCATCTCGGTATGGGGCTTCGGGCTTGTTGGTGCTAATTATATATCAGCCCGGCTTCCCCTGGCGCTGCAGGAGCAGCGTTAGCGATCTACATGAACCTCCTGTTAATAGTCGTTGCCCTTTCCTTCTCCATTTCCAGCCCTGCCAGCTGTCCCTCGGGCAAACAAAGACTAGCATCGAGTCTCCCCAAAGCAGCACTTTTTCACCCAAGAGATGCTTCTTAGGGTGAATGAAAATATTGTATTATGATTTGGCTTTAGAAGTACATGAGATAGAGCATTTCTTGGTGCACAAACCTGTATCCAGCCACTTCCCCCTCCTTCCCTATTTCTCAGTGACTTTGGTAGAAATTTAAGGAAACGCAAGGAAAGCGTAACTGGGCCCTTGACAAATCTGGGGACGGTGCTCATGTGGAAGAGTATTTTGCTCAGGACATGGAAGCTGTGAGGTTGATCTGGCCGGGGAACGAGAAGTAGATTTAAATAACCAAGGCAAGTTTTATTTCGCTCTATGATATCTCCTCGTCACTGCTCCAAGCCCAGAGCAGAACCACAGCCGTGCCGGGCTGGCAGTCCCCGTTCGCAGCGCTGGGAGAATGCCATGTGAGAGTTGCAGCACGAATCTGACGTTTAATGTGATCTTAGCCGTGAGTTGAAACAAGGACAAACAAATATAAAGGTAGTTTTAGCCCGTGTGGCAGTGGGAGGAGATTGTTGCAGGCGGCTGTGGGCCCTTCTTGGAGATGTCCTGGAGAATCCTTCAGCTTGTCAGAAGTGTTGTTCAAGAGGTGGTTTTCGTGCTGTGCTCACATGGAAACAGGGCTTGTGGTTAGACAGGCGGAGGGTGATGGGCATCACCGGAGCACTCCCTGTCTGAGGGAGCAAGGGCACAACGGGGGATTTTGAAAGCCTTGCCAGGAGGAAGTGCTTGCAGGAAGAGCCTGGCTCCTGACACAGGCACAGCTGTGGTACGCGGTCGCATCACACACCTCGTTCGTGTGCAGAACATTTCTGCGCTTTGTGCTTTTACTTGGGCTCATGCCTTGGGACGTGCTGTGCTCTGCAAGCGCTGCGCTTGTTCTGGCTGTTTTTGGGGAGCGTGGGGAGCTCGCTTTTATTCCTGCCCCACTTCCCCTTCGGACTGCTTCACCTTCAGTGACAGTTTGTGGGGCACTGCCATATAATAGTAACAGAAAAATTGGGTGGTGAGATTGTTTTCCTTCCATCATGATTGCAGACCAGTGGGTTCCACTGCATGGCAGCCGAGGGGCCCAGCAGCATATCCATACCAGCACTGGCATTGTGGCTCTTTCTCCACCAGCATGTGTTCTGTTCAGGCAGAGGATGGTGCTGTGTCAGCTGAAGCTAGGACAACAGTGTAACTTCAGTTCCATGTTCCAATATACAGCAAACCGAATCAATCTGTATCACAATATGCTTATCCCACAGGAGAAGGGTGGGGTAAGACAAACTGTTGTCACTTTCTGAGGTGACCACCTTAAGACCTTTTAAACAGGCAAGTGTGGTAGCTCCTCTTAGGAGATCGGTGAGAAGATTCTATTAAATTGTGTGAGCTGATCGACAAAGCCAGCTCTGGGATTGTGTTTCCCCAGTCCTTGCTGAGTGAGACATGGTGGGGCTGAGCTGGAGACATGTTGTGGTGAGAGTCTCGTTAATCCTTCCCTTGGTCTTCATGTGACATTCCTCACCATGGTGTGATTCAGCTTGTCAGGACGTTTCCTTTGCACAGTGGTGTTTCTGCTGCTCCTTTAGTACTAGAATGAGAGAGTGGTTAGTGGTTTTTCTTGGAGAAAGAGATTTTCTTGGAGAATTGGGCTCCATGGATGCAGAGTAGTTCCAACTGTCCAGTGTTGCTGTCATTTCCTCCCTTATGAAGTTTTCCCTAATAGCAATAAAGCTTTAGAAACATAAGTGGAAAAAAGAAGTCCTAAAAGCAGGGATTAACTTGACGTAACATTGCTGTCACTGTATGTATAGCTTTAAAAACATATAAATTATGTCATTAAGATTTGCAGTGGATGTCTCCACAAGGTTTTAAATCTCTTGCAGATCTCTTATATATTTAGAGTTGTGCACCAGCTTCTTGCCCAAGTCCAAAATACCAATGGAAATTTTACCATTGGTTTCCTTTTGTATCAGGGGAGGTGCAGGTTCGAACTCTTTATTTTTGACTTTTTATTATGTTGCATGTAATTTTTGGTTTCAGTCTGTTGGTCAGTCTAATTTAGTAAGGGAATCATGTGTGGATGAGCTTTTGAATTTACATTTTTGTCAACACGGCATGGTGATGAGCCGAGACAGCCTGTGGCAGAGTCCCACGTGTGTAGTCAGCACAGGCAGAGCTACCAGTTCCAGCTAGTGTGGGAATTGCCCTTAATTGCCCTTTGCTGTGGAAAACAATGTGCTGGAAGACATGGATGGAGTGATGTATGTAGAAGTGGGAATAGGTCAGTATGTGCTGAAAATCAATGGGCTGGTATAAAAAGAAGGCCTGCCCAGCAAGTAAGATCACTCATGTCCCAGGATAACCAGGGGTGCAGGAGGTTCCTGGTTGTTGGATCAGTGCCTCTATCTCCAGTGGCACAGCCAAAGCAGTGAATAACCCTGGTGCTGAAGCTGTTAAGTACAGTATTTGAGCAAGGCATGGGTGTACAGAATTGTTCCTCTGACGTGGCAGGTGCTGCTCAATTATATTTCAGAACCCCCTTAAGGGACAGAAGTCAATTATAAGACAATAAGTAGGTCAGCTGAAAACATACGCTTATAATTTTATAAGATGCTGTCATAATAATTCATTATTGCTGTTTTCTGAAATGTTTTTGTGTTTCCACCACTTAGTTTTGATGTGGTGTGACTTGTGAGTATACACAGTTTGTTTTTTCCCTTTGTCTTCTGGTGGTATCAGTTCTATTGCCTCTGATTTTTAATGGAATTTATTTCCCTGATAAAAGTGATCTGTGAGGAACAGTCACCCAAAGGTTGTCTTAGAGCATCCTTTCTTGTCAAAAGAAAGCCTGCCGTGGCTGCTCTTTACTGCAGGTGGTCCCAGGTGAGTTAACAGGACTGACTCCAGCTATATAGGTGTGTGTGCCAGAAGTCATTAAAACCTTTTCATGCATATGCTAATACAATTTGGGGAGGGAAAACAACACATGGCACATGTCTCTGTCTGCATTATAGTACTGGGGAGCCCCAGGGGAAGGTCAGCATCTGAGATAGGGACATTTATACTTGGAGGTGGATTGACAGAGGTCTGAGTAGGGGTCCTGTGCTGCTGAAGGTGAAGGTTCAAGCTCCCTTGCTCTTCCTCTTCCTCCTTGCTCCTCCTCAGCTGGGTGTTTCCCCATGGCCGTGCTCATTTATGCATTTCACATCTTGTTGGCCAAACCGCAAGCCTTAGTACAGGTTTGAGTGAACATCTCATTTTAGGTCTTTCCTTACCATGCCCTTCCTCATTTAAAGAAGAAGGTCTCTTCTCGCAAGTAACAAGTGACAGGACAAGAGGTAACAGCCTCAAGCTGCAACAGGGGAGGTTTAGATTGGACTTCAGGAAAAATTACTTCAGAGAGGGTGATCAGGTGTTGGAACAGGCTCTCCAGAGAAGTGGTGGAATAGCCATCCCTGGAAGCGTTCAAAACTGTGTAGATGAGGTCTTCAGTGGCATGGTTTTGCAGTGGTCTTGGCAGCCCTGAGGTAATGGTTAGACTTGATGGACTTGATAATCTTAAAGGTCTTTTCTGATCTAGTTGATTCTGTGAGTCCGTGAGGTGGCCTTTCTTGAATAGGTGTCAAGTAGCTCCACTTCTGAAGGCATAACCAGAGCTGTGGCCGGGTCTTGAACTGAGGGTTTGATCTGTTCCCTAATGGGGCTGTTACTTTTCTGCTCGTGCTGGATTGCCTCTCTGGGTTGTGTTACCATAACTTATGTGATTGAGGTGAAATGGAATTATGTGCTTTTTGATAACAGCAGGGCCTTGTAATAAAATCTTCTTAAAACACTCATGGTAATCAGTGGAACTTCATTCCAGCTCATGGCCAGAGACTTCAAGTGAAACCATGGAATGTACCTGTTCAATCCAAGCATGTTTAACTTCATATAAAATTATATTGAGATATGCATTTTTTTTTTTGCTGCTTTTATTTAGAAATAGATGAAGTTAAAATCAGTTTTCTTTTGAGACATAGTTACAGCTCGTGTTGCATCTCTAGCAATGCTTGTGCTTCCCCCTTTTAAGTATCATTTTTTCCTCCATGGCATTGAGTGGAAAAAAAAAAGGCATTTTCTATTATTGGAACAGCATTTTTAAAAGTCAGTGACATTCTGACAGAAGGAAGCAACTCCTTCAAAAGTATTTGTTGCCTTGTTTTCAGAGCTTTTGTGTGTTTGGAGATGTGACTGCCCTGTTCATTCTGCAAGACCAAGCGGTGTACCAAGCTGAATGTTGGCATCTACATTCAGATATCTTCTTGTTTAGTCAAGCAAAAGTGGCTGTAAATCAGATTTGGGAAGCTTTAAGGGTGTCTGAGTTTCATTTATTGTTTATTAAGCCAGAAAACCTTTCCCTTGGCACATGTGACATGGAGCCACCCAGTTGATGTATCAGGTGTGCCTTTGCCAGGTGCAAAACACACATGGCTGCCCACTGGCTCTGGCAGATGTTGGCTTAGTGGCATGAGTATTTTCAAGAGCAATCCATGGCTTGAAGTGCAGGTTTGAGTTTTGTGGCTGATATTTTTGCTGGCTGTCCTGTAAGGTAACTGTCTGAATTAAGAGGAATCAACATTTCGTCTTGTCAGTGATGTCCATAGGCAGCTTCAGTGATCGTTTCTTAACAAACTTTCTAATGTGCATTTGATTGCTTCCTTCCCTTCGGTTTTTTCTCATTTTTTTTCGGTCATAAAACAATTTTTCTCAGAATGAAATGAGGCCTCAGTTGATGACCTTGAGACTTTGGTTTTCCATAATGCAGGTTTTCTGGTACGCAGGAGGTGGTGGATGATGCTGAGTAGCATGGTCCATTCCAACCTGTGTATGCAATGAACCAGGCATTTCTCAAAATCAAATGCTGATTAGATTGATAAAATACGTATCAGCAAAGGAGTAGATTAGAATTTTAGTAGTTTACCAGATGAGCTCAATTCTCTGATGAATCATTAATTTCTAAAATATAAATTACTGTCATAGACTATGATTATTCCTTAGCCACAGGACTCAATCGTTATTTTTCTCTATACAGCATTTAGAAACTGTTAAAGCATTTGACAGGTGAATAAAAGATTCAGCCCTTTCTCCAAAGAACATAAGCCTTGTCTGCACAGTAGAGTGACATTGTTTTAACTTGCCTTTCTTCTTAAATCAGTGTAGTTAGCTACTATAGCAGCTGCATCTCTCAAGTTAAACTGTGCTTAGGAACAGTTTACTTTGTAAATCTACATATGTAGGTTAAATCAATAAGGTCAAGTAAGGCATACTTGAACTGACGTAAATGTCCCTGGAGTGTTGTGCTATAGTAGCTCCACATCTGTCTGACTTTCAGGGTTTTTTGTATTTTCTGTTGTGTACAGGACCATGGAGTAAGTTTACTCCTCAGCTTTGGGAGGAGTCGGCGTTTTCCATCAATGTCATCATGACCTGGATTTAATTTCCAGACCACAGAGGTGATTTGTGAAGATGGCCTGCTTCTGGAGGATAGAGATGAGGCCATCCCTTGGGTCAGCATAGGTGTGTGCTATGTAGGGGCTGTACCCAGGTCCTGGCAGGAGCCCATTGGCAGTCCTGGATGGTACAGCCTGGTACTGGCATGATCTGAGCCACCATGGTGGGATTTGCCTGTGATGGATGGGTTGGAAAGTTTACATGGAGTTGTCTCCTGCCAGCTTGAGAGAGACCATCTAACCAAAGGGCCCAGGTAGGTTTGGAAGGGAAGGTTTGCTGTGCCCCTCAGTGAGGCTCATAAAACAGCTGCAATTAGGAGAAATACTTAAATGATGAAGGCTGTCAAATAGAACCGCACTTTGCTACTGCTGCATGTGTTTCAGTGATGGAGGGTGCTACATCTGAGCAGCTTCAGCACTGATGAGCCCAGTGGTTAGCTGACTACTAGATGACATCTCTCCATAACTTCCTATGCTATGCTGCTCATCCCCTGTTCTTGGCTTCCCTGCTAGTAACAGCTGGTGTCATGTGGTTATCACATGTATGTGCACACATCTGCCCTCCTGAAAGCTGCCTTGTACTGTCCAGCGGTGTTGCTTTGTTCCCAGGTGCCTCAAAATCCTGCCTTCATTAGGTTTCTCCTTGTACAGCCAGGAAGAAGAGGTGTGTGTGTGTGTGTGTGTGTGAAGGATAAACTTCATAAGGTTGAAGTAACAGTAGAAGGAAACTTACATGGATTTCTTCATTATAAAACAAAAAGTGGTAAAGTTGGTTTCTCTCCTCAGTTCTGCCATCATCTCATCTGACCTTGAAGAAGCCAGCAGACTTCTGCAAGGTTCATTTCTTCTTCTGGAAAGCAAGTGTAGCTGTGTGTTTCTGTGTCACTAGGAAGCTTAATTGAGTGTTTCTTAATGTACTAATTGAATCTTAATTACATGCCCACTTAGTGTTCTGTTAGAAAAGGAAAGAGACTTTTGTGTGTGTGTGTTTGCAAGCAAATCACGATCATGATTGCATTGTTTAAAAAAATACAAATCCCCTTATTGTTTTGTTGTTATTTGTTTGGAGCGATCTATCAACCTTTTAGGCAGGTTCACTGGATTATATTCATCATGAGCTTTTACCCTTATCACTTCATGAGCATGGCCAGTGTGGCACGTGGAAGTGGAACATGATTCATTTCCATAGCATGCCGATGCTCGTAGTGCTGCAGTCTCTGCTAGTGAGTACTGGTGCACAATAGCAGTTAATAAGATTGTCAGAAATCTGTTAGGTGACAGCTAACTAAATTAGCCAGCTCCCTTATGTGTATTCAGTGGAATTATTGGCACGGATTCATGAAAAGTCGGAGCCTTTGAAATTCTCACTTTAAAAATTTCATGTCCTATTCCTCAGCAGATGTGCTGACCGGCTTATAGTCTCCATGGTAACAAGGTTTCATTTTTAAAATAGCCTAAAGTCACAAAAGAGAAGTCAGATATTAATAGCATAAACAGCGTAGGTACGAATGAAAAATAGGATTTGGCTATCCCTCATCCAAAAATTCTGGTATTTGGGAGCTGTCTGTCTCTTTGTACATACTGTGGGTGTTTGTTTAAACGTATTTTTCTAGTGTGACCTATAAAATTAATTTTCTTTATTCATGCAATGTTTTTACAATGAAATATTTACATAATTACAGTAACACTTAAGAATACTAGCATAATACCAAATGCAGAATGCTTAGGAGGTAACCATTAAAAAAGTCTGTTTACTAACATGGACAGTATACAACTGTCAAATGTAAGGTGCCCTTACTGTCCCCCTTTCTGTGACAGGAAGACTGGAGGCAGAAGTGCTGCATGACTTGATAAACCCTGTGCTAAAGTGAGGTCTCGAGGCCCTGGGCAGCTCCATGCCACTTCCCTTCGCCTGCCACCTTCTGACAGTCTCACTGAGGTTTTTCACCCCCAATACTTTTGCTGTACAGTAACAGATTGTGTGAAAACCCAGTTGTGTGATTATAGTATAAACCCTCAGATTAGAGCCATTTTAGCAGATTTTGGGAGTTCAAGCCAGGCGCGGGCTCTGCCTGCCTTTGCTGTCATGCAGTTTCTATGGACACCAGTGATTCGTGTCAAGTGCAATCTCAGTGCAATTGTCTGTGCTGAATGTAGAGGAAGCAGAGATGAATGCATGGGACTCCAAACCTGTATTTGTTAAAATATGTTCTGTTGCTTTGGAAAGAATATGGTACAGATAGAAATAGCTTTTTTCTAAAATCCTTAGGCCATGGGTGACCCACAGAGTTGGAAAAAAATAGCTTCTTACCTGCTTCCTGTTGGTTTCAGGGTGTTGTGGTTTAAGTCCAGCCATAACTCACGCAGTCACTCTCTACCTCCCCCACTTCCTCCCTCCCCCTCTCCCAGAGGAATGGGGAGGAGAAGCAGAAGAATGTAATTCCCATGGGTTGAGATAAGAACAGTCCAGTAACTAAGGTATGACACAAACCACTGCTGCTACCACCAATACTGCTAAGGGAAATAACAAGGGAAGCGAATACAACCGCTCACCACCCATTGACTGATACCCAGCCTGACCCAGCAGTGATCTGACTCTTCCAGGTAACTGCCCCCAGTTTTTACATACTGGCCATGACATGCTGTGGTATGGAATACCTCTTTGGCTAGTTTGGGTCAGGTGTCTTGTCTCCGCTTCCTCCTGACTTCCCCTCCTCCCTGGGAGAGCATGAGACTGAGAATGTCCGTGGTCAGAGTAAACATTACTGAGCAGCAATGAAAAACATCGGTGCTATCAGTGTTGTTCCCGGGCTGAAAGTCAAAAACACAGCACTTCACCAGCTACTACAAAGGAGAAAAATGACTGCTACTGCTGAACCCAGGACACATGATTATATGGGAAAACTTGATGTGTATAATCATCAAAATTCTGTTTTAAAAGATAATAAAACAGAGTTCTATCAAAATAAAACTTAGGTGGGCACTTCTTCAGCCACTTAAGACGTTAGAAAGATCTCCCACTGAAGACAGCTTTCGTAATGCTGTCTTCGATGTGTGTATGTAATAAGAAAAATCAGAAAGTGATTCTGATAATCAATGTCAGATAGTTTGACAGTTGAGGAAAGATGTCAAAAACATGTTTAGAGTCTAAGAATATGTATCTTGGCTGTTGTATTAAGTTTTGATGGCTTGTAATGAGGTCTCCAGCTGTCTCTGGTGCCTTGAAGCAAAGTGAGATGTGTAATAGACAGCTGTTATGTGCCTTCCTCTACCTCTATCAAAACTGGGTGCTTTCTAAAGCATGGGGAGGAGGGATGGAGATCTCCTCCTGCCCCAGTTCTCTCTCCCTGCAAGTCATCTGTGATGAGTACAAATAAAATTTATTTTTGCTGTGAACTGACTTGGTCACCTTTCACAAATCACATGGCTTGTAAAAGGGTGCTGTTCCTGTGTGGCACGTGGGAGTCTTGATGTCGGCATCCCCACAGGGAACTTCTCTTAGGTCAGTGGTTCCACATCAGTTTCTGTGGTTTCTGCTGTTTGCGAAGTGACTTCCATGTGTTTTTTTGTGAGATCTGCCCCTTAGCTTTTTAAATGCCTTAAAGTACTAGGGTAAAAATACATCTTGGTAGTTACACTCCAGTCACATTCTCTCTTAATAGTAAACCCTTTTTGCACTCTGTTTGCTTGACACTTTTTGCATTGAGTATCAGTTTTTGGGAAAACCCTTTTTGTTCTAAATAAGAGATTCAGTGTCCTTAAGTAAGAAAGAGTGGCTGGTGAATGCTGGGTTCTGATGACTCTATGCTGCTTGGGTCTGGGTTATGACTTCTTTTCTTGCACAGAATAAGTGATATTCTATGTGTAATTTTAATTTGGTTTTACTCATATTCTGTTTCTGCTATCATTTGGTTATTTATGACAGTCATTCTCTGGACTGATGGTTTTAGTGCTTAACTAGCAGCTCTTTTCCCCAGCTTATATAGTACATCATTTTTCCATTAATATGTACAGACAGCAGGAGCTGTCCCTATGCCTCAGTATTCCATTACTTAATGCAGTTAATGCATTTTGATATCCCTTTCAGAATTTAATAACCTGATTCGGATAATGTAGTAAAATGCTACAGATCAGAAATTTGAAAATACCTTTTGAAAACTCTTGTTTCTGTAAAAGTCAAAATAATTCCTTTCTAGGGATAATCTGGTAGCTTCTACTCAGTGATATTCCAGTAATTTTGCACATTTCATATGTAGAAAGATTTCTGGTGGTTTGTTCTCTGGGAGGAAGAGGGGCAGTGTGGTGAGGCAGTGTGGTTGGCAGCTTTGTAATCAAATTCCTATTGGGTCTGGAGGAAGCGTGTCCTCCTGAAGCACTCCTACTGTGGCGATTATTTTGTGGGGGGAATTGTCTTTCAGCTGAAGTTGTTGAGATCTGCGTTTTCAGGCAAAACAGTATATTCTCTTTGTGTAATGCCTACAAAATTTACTTCTTTATTATTATGAGTTTGTTTATATTTTTCTTTATATTATTATAAGCATTTTATGAAGAAAAAGCATCTTTGATGCTTTAGAGACATTCCCAGTATGAGGACAGGCTTTGAGAGTTGGGGCTGTTCAGCCTGGAGAAGAGAAGGCTGCGTGGAGACCTCATAGCAGCCTTCCAGTATCTGAAGGG